>CAVNYN010245127.1:0-14086 GCA_963692815.1 Nyctanthes arbor-tristis | reverse complement strand
TTGTTTTCCAGAAGAATGCCATGATAGGTGGTGCATTGACCGGGGCAATCGTATGATACGTGTTTTATTAGGTTGTTTAATTTCTCCATACTAATAGTATATTGTGTGTTTTATTATGTTAAAATAATTTTTTATGATTGGTTTGGTTATTGTTATAGGAAGGAGGAAATAATTGAAAAGAATCGAAAACAGGCGTACTTTGCAATAATGTTAGAACTTAAGGACTAAGGAGTCAGACACCAAAACCTAAAGGGCTGAAATGAAAGAAACAGAAGATGCAGTGGGGGCGCACTGTCTCATAAGTGCACCGGGGCTAATGTTGCAGAAATTGGAAGAATGTGTAGGGCAGGTGCCCCGTTGATCAGTGCACCGCCCTAGCCCCCTACGCGCGAGAATTCTTTTGTTTTTCCTAGTCTTTTTGGAGCTTTTTTTATGGTAGTTTCTTGTACATGATTTTTCTTCATTCTTTGAGGGGTTAGACTCTATAAAATGGGTCGGGTCTTAGGAATAAAAGCACAACTCCATAGAATTATTTATTTTACATCAAAGAAGAGTTTGGAGGAAGATTTTCCTGAGTGAGCCACAAAGCTAACTTCTTTCTTCCTCCGGTTCAAGGGAATGTTGCTACTTCTTGCTTTTAATTAATCAATTACAATAATGTTGTTTCTTACTCTTTTGCGAAATTAATTGTATTATTTTATTTTTCTTGTTATGAATTCGTTGATTGTTTGACCTAGTTTAGGTCTACTACGTTGAATGATTAATGTTCTATTACTAGATTTGGGGTTTCAATCTATAATTGTTGTTTCTCCTAATTCGCGTTGCAACTAATGATTGTTAATCATTAGAGATAACGCAACCTAAGTTAAACAGATCGAACTTGTGAATTTATTACTTAGATTAACTTATTTTCCTAATTTTTCATGCAATCGTTGTTCTAAATCTAGAGATCTTATTATAGATTGTCCAAATGGTTAGGACTAATTGAAGAGTTTATTTTGATTGGATATACTTGAGGGAAAATCCGGGTAGCAGAACTTCTTGTTGCCTAGAGTTGATAGTTTTGCAAGAAAGTAGGAACGACGTTGCAATTGATTACTATCTTTTATATGAAGTGTACAATTAAACTAAGAACCAGAGTTAGCATTCGTGGTTTTACTTCTACTTGTGTTTTAAATGCTTTTATTCTTTTTATTAATTTTAGTTTAATTTCACAAAACCTCCATTTCACTATTTGACACAAAGTACTTAGATTTATTCAACGTTCTCTGTGGGTTCGATCTTTGCTCTCTGTTTCTATAAATTATTTTAATTTTAGTTGAGTAATGTATCTATTATTTTAGTGCATTCGACACACGACCATGCAGCAACAGTAAAGATAAGATTGTAACTGATGCCATAGCTGGAGGTCCGATCTTAACTGCTGCATTGTTCTTGAACAACAACGATGTCTTTCCTGCTTCTTGGTGCCTTGTGATGCGGCTAGCATACTTCTCTGGTAACCACAATCACGAGCATTTTCTTGGAATGTGTCTGGTATCTGCAAAAGCCCAAAAGGCTACCCAACAATAAAAGCCTGTTTTTCTAGTCTTGTAGCAATGCATGATTCCTCCCACCCCCTTGAGGACAAAAAACCTACTTGAAGTTAATGTTTAGTGCATACTAGAAATTTTCTAAAAAGAGAGATAAGGCTCCTTCAAAAAGAGTCTTATCCTCACGTAACATGAATCTAATAAAAACAGTCCCACAAAATATAAGGTTACTTTTGTTAGATTCATGCTACATGAACAGCAAAACTCCTTAAAAGAAATCTTATCTAGTTTTGTAGCCGGATTCGTGTATACTGTCTCTTAGAATATATATGTATTTTGCCCAAATATTATATATAGGGGGAAACTGGGGGAGAACCCCATTTAAATCCTACACGCGTGAAAATATCCATCGAAATTGCACATTTAACCCATTTAAACAATATTGAATTTTTTAAGCATCTCACCTTGGAATTGCACATAGACGAGAAAATGCACATCTAGATCTCATTTGTTGACAATAAATTTTGATCCTGTTTAATTTTAATTTGTCACAAAATTCAATTATTTCTTCTTCTATCATATAATATATAAACAAGAGTTTTCAATTAGATTAGATGCTCAGTTGTAATTTTTCATGCCCCATGATTTTACTGACTTCATAATAATGATGTATACTTGATTGGGCTGGGTTACTCTTATCACTTATCCCAATCGTTCCAAATTTTTATCTTCCTATAATTTTTAAAATCCATTCCCATAATTTCTCCCATTCTACAATCACAAAATTTTATCTTCATATAATTTTCAAATTTTCCTTTCTTGGAGTCCTTGAATTTATGGAAACCGAACCACAAAAAATGTCACTTTTCTATTATTATTATTATTATTATTATTATTATTTAGTATCGTAGATTGCATGGAAATCATAAAGTTTGATCAAATTTTCTCGAAATCGCGACAGCTTATGTAACACTTTCATACATTGTATGGGTGTAATGATTATATATATTTGTACATCGTGACACGGTTGTTACGGGGCACGGGACATTACGTTTTAAGCATTGTTCTTTATTGTTGTTCTAATTGGATAAATGTTTTTTAAATTATTGTCTACAAAAATTTTACGTTGTTGCTTGCTACACATAAAACTCTAAATCTATAAATAAAAAAAAATCATTTTTTTTGTTGAAGAAATTAAAACTCTGCCACTATTGATCTTCATGATCGGGTTTTTTATTGAAAGCATTCTGAATATAGAACAATTTAGGATTAGTGTATGTTTGTCAATATACAAGTTTTTTCAACACAAAATTAACTCATTCATCTAGATATAGTGCAAAAAAGGGAACACCTACATTAAAATGAAAATAAAAAAAAAATTGGAAAACTTATAAACCTTATATTTGAGTTCTAAAATTCAAACGTTTCTTATTTGGATATTCATCATGAGTTTTCAATAATTTAGATTAATTTATTAGTTTTTTATATTCCTTTTCTATTTTAATTTATTCATTTCTATTTTTTTAGCATTTATATGTTATATATGTAATTATGAGTTTTTATAATTTTTTATTATCTGTTACTTATGTAAATCCGACGGCAAGTAAGTGTTCAACTTCTTATGGATTAGCATTTTTAGGAATTATTATTTCCGCTACTGAATTATTCGAAATGAATGCATTATAAATTAGCTAGAATTCTCACCCGTGCATTGCACGGGGAGAAAAGAGTAATAATATAAAAATTTGAGTAGCTAGTCACCATCAAACTTACATAAAAAGTAAACAAAGTAACAATGTATCAATAATTTGTACAATATTTTTTAACAATAGATATGAATATTTGAAATAATGAGGTCTGCAAATAATCTCCCGCCAAATTAGGAATGTAAAATATAAAAGGCCAATTGACACTATCTACCCCACTTCGTATTTCTTTGTTTTTCATCCCTAATCCTTAGAAATTGATGTTTTTACCCATCAATTCTCACATTTTTCGCGGTATCTACTCTTTTTAACTGAAAATGATTATAATACCCTTTAATTGCTAACTACAAAATTTAATAGATAAAAAATAAATAAAAACATGATAATAGCATGATTTGGTCCCTTTTTAGAAAAATTCGAATCAAATAAAAATCAAAGCAAAAAAAAAAATCAATATCAATAAAAAATTTTCACACCCACATAAGTGCTCTTATGGCGCATATTTCTCCCATGTATACATATCATGTGACTGCATGTATCCACATGATGTGCATATATATAATTACATAAGACATAGATACAATTGCATAAGATATATAAAAGAAACCATATAAGTGGTAGAATATTATTATTAAAATTAATAAGCATGTTTGTTTATTTTTATTGTTTTTTATGGTAATTAAAGTTGAACGGTATTATAGTCTATTTTAGTCCAATAGGACAGATAGTGCCAAAAAGTATAGAATTAAGGGTAAAGATACCAATGTGTAAAGGTTAGCGACAAAAAACATAGAAATATAAAATGTTAGGAGTAGATAGAGCTAATTAACCAATATAAAAGGAAAAAACTTATTTATATTCAAGAAACTTATAGAAAAGACTCAATCATTCTTCATTCTGAATAGACGATTGCTCTTTATTGACTTTAATTACCTAATCATTAGTTGAGAAACTTGCCAAAAAATATCGATAAATAACTCGTCTTTACTGTTCTCAAAATTATATAATTTCTTCAAGTCCGTAATCTTATTATCAGGTAATTCAAACATCATACTTGAAGAGACTTCCACAGTGCATACTATAATAAAATTACGATAATGCTTGAACAGCCATATTTGCTTATATGTGATATCATTTGACTTAAACATCAAATTTAGAGAAAAACGATAATACAAAATTTAAACTTTGATATATGAAAATCTAAATAATAAATCACGATTAAACGTACATAAGAAAATGAACACAATAACAAAGTATATATTAATTAGTTGCAAGAAAATGGACATCGGAAAAAGTATTAATTAATCTTAAACATGTTATGGCAACTAAATATAAATATTTAATATAATGAAATTTAAATTATTTGAAGTGATTCCACACTTGTTTGTTTAGATTATTCATAAAAGAATGTGTAATTTAATTATTGCAACATTGTAGGGATCCATTTACATGAACAACTCCACATCCCAACATGTGTAATCTTATTTCTTTTTCTTGATCAATGTTAATATACATGTAATAATGCTTTTGAAGATTTCTACATGAATGAATTTATTTTGCACGACGATATATATTTTAGTCAATTTTATTGAATTCAAGCACCCATCGAGAGCAAAATAATCTTATATATACAAAAAGTAACAATAATTTCTTGTCATTATATAAATTAATAGGAAAAAAGAATTTTATAATTTGAAATAGATAGTCTGTGGATTTCCAATGAAAACAAAATTTATATTACTATCATAGGTGTGAACATTGAAGGAAAAAAAAGTGAAAAAAAGTATTAACTCAAAATCAGATATAGAGCACACGCAGACACGTCAAATGGCCAAAAAAAGTAAAATTAAAACCCCAAAAAGAAAAATTCAGTTGGAAAAAAAAAAGGAAAAGAAAAGTCAGTTGAACATGAATGTTAATGGTGTTAGCGGGTGTTGAGTGATTTAAGCGACAAAAGAAATCAAAATTTGAGTCCCAAAATAACAGGATTCAATTCCATAATTTTCATAGACAAATTCCAATTATGCGTGAATTCTTTTGGAAAGATAGATAGCAATTAATATCAATATGTTGGCCTCGAAAACTGATAGAGGATAAGGCTAGAAAAAAATGAGAGATAAATAAGAACCACCGCGAGATCTAAGGCCCAAAAAAATAAAAAGAAACTGTAATGATATATATTAATATAAGTGATGTTATCAATGACATTGCCAGTTTTCTTAATGTGTCCAACAATAGGCGGGAAAAAAGAAACCAGCGACTCTATTCTTATTATATATATAAATTGTCTGATATTATCCCTATTTATTTATTTATATATTACTTATATTTGTTTTATTTTCAAAATTTCTTTCTTATAGTCCTTGATAATATGGAAACTAAAATTTACTTTAAAATAACTTGGAAACTTATTTTAAAATAACTTAATGGTGTGGTATAAATGGAAATATAATGCCACAGTTGTCGGCCATACTTGTAATTTTTTCTGGCGCAATTATAAAATCTTTCCCCTTTTTGCAGTTCTTTTTCATTATAAACTAACTAGTTCTATATATCCGTGTGTTGTACGGAATAGAATAATTAGTTAAAAAGTGTAGTATTCTAAAAAACTAGATGATTATAATTTTATTACATACTACTCGTTCATATACATATATTACTAATATATATGTAAATAGAATGAAATTGAAATAAATAATATTTTCACTTGGCATAAAACTAATTATGTTGTCATTCTTAGAACGATACTCTTAAGTAATAAAATTGAAACTGAGGAACTTTTATAAAATTAATTTCATATTGAGCATGAAAATTAAGAAACCATGGAAAAGAGAGCAGATGAAATTTATATAACTCTAGAATTACCCTACACTCACATCCTTAGTCAATAGGGTGTAGATGATATTTATTTATTCTCCACCATATATTCTTAGAAAAATTATCTTTTGCATTTCCTTATTTATATTCACTAGATCTACTATAAAAAATCTAAAGTACACAATCTCATATTACAAAAAACTCAAGCGAAGTAATATTACAACAAATGATAAATTTTATATGATTTACTATTTACCCATGACGTTAATTTTTAACTACTTTCCGTTCTAAAAAGAATTAAAAGAATTTTTTATTTTTATTTTAAATCATTATCATCAAAAATTATTACTATCATACCTCATCAACTTAAATTTTTACTAATATATAGGTTCCCAAAAAACAAATAATAAAGTAAGTAATGTGTTAACCATATAGCACTAGGTTTTATGACGCCTGGTTTATCATAATGAATTAAAAAATTTTGAAATTGATTTAATTTTACTTTATTATATCATATCATCAATACTTGATATTTGTCTATCAATTGTTAGAATTTTAATGAAATATTAAATCTTTGAAGATAGCTTAAAAATTAATAGAATATGTATAACAAATATTAATGGATAACAAATAGTATATTATATATAGAATAAAAGAAATATAAATTAATTCTTATATTTTATTATAAAATAAAATGATAGCAAAATGTAAAAAATGGATAAGTATTACCTTCTTTTGGAAATAGAATGAATAAATATTATTATTATAAAATAAAATAGAATAAAAAATAAAAGAAGCAAACAAAAATAGAATAGTGATTTTAGTAGGAAAACTTACATGTGATCACTATGCCACTTTAATATATTTATAAGATAAGATTGTCAGGCATTATCCCTATTTATTTATTTATTATTTATGTTTGTTTGATTTTCAAAATTTCCTTCTTAGAGTCCTTGATAATATGGAAACCAAAATTTATTTCAGAATAACTTGGAAACCTATTTCAAGTATAAATGGAAACTTAGTTCGAAATAACTTAAAGCAAATCAACTGATTTATTCTCTTTTTGGTACAATAAAAATCTATTTATTTGCGTCACACTAACATCTAAAGACACATGATATAATTCTGTCATAATAATATATGTCTAAAATTTATTTTCTTGACATTTATGATGTAACTTGAAAATCTTTGTGACTAATTTTTTTAACCTTTGTTTCTATATCATTTATGTTGCAACGATTATGTTATAGATGATGTAAATAATTTATTCTTTTAGTCTCTTTTCTCTATAGATGTGAAACTTGTAAAATATCAATTGAATTCATGTCGTTATTTCATTTGATTTAATTATTATTGTGACCCTTAATTGTTTTTTTGCAATTTATGTAATTAAAATTTTTTATATGAAAGATTGAGAATTTACCTCCCTGTGCAACATACAGGCTGAATACTAATTGATTGACATTTTTATTTGACAAAGCTAACATGAATTTTAACGAAAACTTTATGAACAAAGAGACATGAAATCTACAAGAAGAAAAGGAACTGCACAAAAAAATTACTCTCTCCATTCTATTATCTTGTCTCATTTTCTTTTTTAGGATGCCTACATATATAATCTCAATTTTATATTAAAAAGTTTAACTTGCATTTCTTTATAAATCTATCCATATTTAATATTTTAATTATAACTATCGATTTTTAATTTTACAGATAAAAAAGGTACATTGAGAGGGTACTTTCTTATAAGTATGAAAATTTTTATCTGAACGAGAGTTAAGCGAATACGGGTATTTATATGCTCAATACGTATTATTATATTGTTAACTAATAATATTAAATAAGTTAGATGATTTAAAAGTAAAATATAGTAAAGTATTAATTGAGTATATAAACGGTTAACTATTGATGTAATATTAATAAAACATTAAATTAGTGTATCAAATACTAAATCAAAACTGTATATTTATTGTTTTTGTCATGCAAATCCGATAATAGGTCTTTGTTCAATATTTTGATTTTTCATTATTATTGAATTTTTTGAAAATTAGCCTACATGTACAATGCACGAGTGAGAGGCTAAACTCATAGTTACAATTATTGATTGTGATATGATTATTTGTAGGGATGATAATAGGGAGAGTTTGCCATACTCTAGACCCGCACCATGAGTCTTGAAGTTACCCCAGATCCGCCTCAAACCCACGAATTCATAGGACAGGTTAAGACGGGTCGAGTTATGGGGCGGGGCGAGGTGGGGTGCGAAAACTTTTTCCTATTTCAATTAATGTTATATGCAACGCATTATTAATTGATGAACGTAAAAATAAGACAAAACCTATATTTAGAATTTTAAAGTTTCCAACATCAACTAATATAATAATATGATTTTTTCAATTCGATAGAAAAATCCTTTTAAAAAAATAATATAATAAAAAATAAATTGCCACGGATTTATGAATCGATGAGTCAAATTGCCATATTTAATAATTTCTATATAATTTTAGAATTAAATTTATTAAAAAAAAAAGGAAAATGCTTAGTGAGTCATGGGTCTATGGAGCAGGCCCAACCTGACCCGCACCCGCCCTGGAACCACGGCAAGACAGACAATATTGCCCCATACCTGCCCTTCTGCCCTGATTAGGCACCGTGGATCAATCTTTTTAGGGGGTAAGTCTCTACGGGTTTATGGGTCGATAGATTAAATTATCTTCCCTAATTATTTGACTGCTAATTATTACAATTTTATATAGATTGGACTTGTGAACTTGCACGACGTGTTTGAAGGAGACAAGAATTATAAATTTAGGCATTTTACTACAAATATGCCATGGTGATCTGTAATTCGTATATCAATTCGTAATTGTATACAATGCAACCGATATATTGTACTTTCTTTATGACACACACTCATTCATCAATTTTGATATGAATATACACTATAACTCTCCTCATGTAATGCACGGATGAAAAAAATTCTAGTTTATTAATTATTTAACTATGAAATTAAAATTGGATATGTTGTGAAATATTATTAATTTGTACAACATTTGTTTGTTAGACTAAGAATTAGAGGGGGAATTCTCTACAAAAGGGCGTCAAATTTGCCCTTCATAATAACATTTCCCACCTTCATTTGTGCACATTATTTGGTTTTGAAAACACCCCTCCCAGCGCCCCCACCCCCACAAAAATAAATAAATAAACAAAATAAACATTCGAAATTCTCTAAGCAACATTAAATGACCGGTTTCACACGGTAAGTTTCATGATTACCGCATTTTACTGAAATATTATTAATGAATCGTAATTTGTTACATTGGTTGGTGATCATCATTATTAGTGTTGAATAAGATAGGCCAAATACTTCCTCCCTATCTTATTGCATGTTTTTTTATTGAGTCAGATCTACACAGAGTTCGACTACTCATAGAAAACAGTCATGTTGTGTGCTTCCTTATTTCTTATTATGTAATGGGATTTCAGTACAAAAGTAAATTAAGCATCATGAATGTGCTTGACAACTTCATATCACTTTTAAATGGTGGATGAACAACTTTAGGCTTGAAGATATTTGTAATCCACTCTTTTTGTCTATTGTTGACTTGTTAGTCTTCCAAGTAACTGGTGAATGATGCAAACGTGTAATCTAACGCCACTGTTTAGTTATTATTGATCACAATGTGGAAGGATTATATTCGTTGAGGGGCCATGTATTCTATCCCCACATATATTCTATGCCCATCAAGATTCAAGTAATATTTCCACGACCCGGGAGAAATAAGAATAAAATAAACTGAGTAGCACTACTAATGCCACCAACTCATGTGACAACCCACGTAACATAATATTAATTGATAAGTTAAGTTAAAGACAAGCACATATAACTTATTTGATTTAATTTAAAATTTAATAGTATTTGAACCGGTGTTATATAACATTACTAATAATAATAATATATTTGTACTCAATTCTCAAATACTTCCCTTTGTAGAAAAATCGGAACTTTCCAGAATCTTAAATTTTATTGAACAAATAAAGTGGAACGTTTAGTATAAATTTGGGCAAATTTCACAAGAGGTCTTCAGCCTTTGCAAAAAGTAGTAATTTTATCTCTAACTTTTTTTCCAAGCATGTAGATCCCCAACCTATCAAAAATATGCACAAAAGGTTCATACATACTAATTTTGACAATTTTCATTGTTCGCTTTTCCTATAAAAAAAATTTTACCCTTTATTTGAATTTAAAAAATAAGAACACAAATTTTAAAAATTTATTTGATCTCTCCGCCGTTTTCTCTTTTACACACACACACACACACATATTTATCTGTATATCATTTTCACATCCACTCACTTAACGCAAACTATATATATAATGATTAATATATTATTTTTTGCATTTACTTGCTTAACACTACCACCACCAGTGTTATAGTCACTTTAAGTAATAAACTCTCTAAAATTTAAACCTAAATAAGAAATGATAATTTATATGTGATTGATATTCAAGTCATAAAAATTGGAACGGTTAAAATTCATAATTTTTTATTGACAAAAAAAATTGAAGGTTTGAATTATTGGTAAAAAAGGAAGGACCCCCTTTAATTCTCGCTAAACATCTCTCATTCTAAATGTTTGCGCTTACATATAGCTAAAAATAGAATGTAAATCCTCTTTTTATTATTGTTAAAGGCATTTTAAGCGATCCTTCCCTACTTCAAAAAAGGCGAGGGAAATGATAGTTGTATTTAGTGGAAGTGAGGAGTAACTAATAAGATAAATCAACATATTTTTTTATTCTTTTATTTAAATCGTTTAGACTTTTTAAAAAATTTTAGTATTAATTTCCTTTTATTTCATATAACGAGGGGTAAAATGGTCATTTTATAAGCATGTAAATGTGAAAAATGGATAGAAATTGCCTAAAGGGACCTTTTGTACGTATTTTTAGAAGTTTGGGGACTTACAACTTCAAAAAAAAGTTGGGGACGAAATTGTTACTTTTTGTAAAGGTTGGGGACCTTTTGTTAAATTTACCCTACAAATTTTTTAAGGTCGATACTTCATTTCATCGTGTTTGAGTCATTAAATAATGTTAAGTCACCTCTATTTTGCAAATTTATTATCTTGACAAATAAAATAATGATGTAATAGATGATGTTTTCATATCACAATCATTTTTTCTCTTAATATAATCAACAGTTGACATACATGCTTGATGCTACAATGTGATAATATGCGGAGGTTGTTATTTTTTATTAATCCATATAATAATAATAAATTGCCCTGGCAATGTGACATGTTGTTAAGATATCCTTTTTGCATTGTGTAGGCGGGGATTTAGGGGTAGCGGCAAAAGAGAAAAAATTCTTTGATAATCCTTCCAAAAATTTTAA
Organism: Nyctanthes arbor-tristis; assembly: GCA_963692815.1. Lineage (NCBI taxonomy): Eukaryota > Viridiplantae > Streptophyta > Magnoliopsida > Lamiales > Oleaceae > Nyctanthes > Nyctanthes arbor-tristis. The sequence goes on along the minus strand of CAVNYN010245127.1, from coordinate 2,626 downwards.
AAGAAAAATTAGCGTTTTAGTTAAGGGTCGTTAAATTTCGACTGCCTCTTCTATTATCTTTTGATTGTGAACCTCATATTGTGTGGACTATTGTGGTAAGTTTTCTTTAATTTGATGTATTCCCAGTAAAAACACATTCTGGAAGAAATTTTGCTACAAAATACTAAGAGTCTCTTTGATAAAATTATTTATTAGAGGTCCTCGCTGCTTTCTCGTTTTCATGGTTTCGATGACTTCAAACAACTTTTGGAGGTACAGAAGATACGATAATGTCAAATATAGATAAATAAATGTATACAATTATTAGGAAAATGCTTCTGGATAGTGATTAAATGTCAACACATTTGTATATTACCTATGCATAATGTATGCATGTAGCAGCAAATTTCATGCCTCCTTGTTTATAGATACTCGAAGGCGGGCAAAAAAGTAAACATTTGTCTTCTTTAAACTATTAATGTAATTTGTAAAGATCTTCAACTTTTGATTTGTAGCATTTTGGCCCCAACGATTCACCTCATGCTAACTCAAACGAGTCTTGATGTGGAGAGTGTACAGTGAAGAGATTGGAAGACACTTTGAGGTCATGTCTAATGCACCAATAGCATATCTTACGTCAAGACAAATTATTAACTTTTGACAATTCTCGTCGAGTTTATAAGAATAATGATATATATTACTACTGGAGATGATTATTCATTACCTTTTGCATCACTAAAATAGTGTAAGTTTCAAGAGCTAAAGATGCTTGCTACAACAACAATAGATTGAGGACTTCTACAGAAATTTATACAATGTAAAAATGAAGAAAAATACAAATTGCCGCCCAAAGTTGACATTAACAATAAATATCACAATCATCTTAGGTCGTTAAGGAAAATAATTTGGCATAATAATCTAACGTCCCAAACACGCCAAAAGCCCAACGCATTATAAATTGGTGTTAAAAAGTCTATCAAGAAACACCAAGGCATTGCAGAAAATTCATTTTAATTGAAAAACAGTCTCCCCCATTTGTTCTCTTTTCATTTCTCAAGAATATGTCTTGCAATTGTGGCTCAAGCTGCTCCTGCGGCAGCAACTGCAGGTTAGGTTTCAACTTTAATAGGATTCCTCTATAGAAATTGAGCTTTTGTGTACAAGAAATCGACCAAGGTTGCTGGGAATTTTCTAATAAAGTTTGTTAACAAGTGATTACTGTATATATTGATGTACTTAGATGCTATAGAAGGTTAGAATTAGCCATTAGGGGTGTGATTCAGTTTTAGCCTCGCTCAGAATAAATGTTTAGAGTTCGAATTCTCGAGGACCAAAAAGAATCGTGAGGGCCAAACATCCAATAACAAAGTTTTCTTAGAGGTCCTTGAAGGGCCATAATTTTTAGGTATCCAAAAATCTGGAAAAGTTATATAGTGGTCAGTTTCTCATACGTTCAAATCCTTAATAACTTTAGTCATTTTAATTTTTATTTTCAAGAACTTGTACCGATCTCAACTTTCTTTCAACTTATTTATCTAATTTTCACATTTTTCAAATTAATTTTATTGGACAAGAAAATTTTTTACTTCGGTTCTAATTGATTCAGTAGTATAAGAGGTTATTGTTCAAGACAATATTACAGTTAGAAACTTATTGTTAGATTTTCAAAATCAATTAAAGTCAATTAAAGTCATCCACAAAGTCTATAATAGTTTTCAAAAATTGGAAATAAATATATAAACCCCCTTAGCGTCCCTAATGAATTCATTATCAACTTTAAAGATTCTCTAACTTTCATTTTAATTTGCATATTTTATCTTAGGATAATATTTTGTTAAGTTTCTGAAAATTTTTTCATATAAATATGTAAGTTGAAAATGTCCCTATATATTTGCTAATTTATTATTATGGGGAGAATAAAATATAAATTGAACTTACACTGTGCATGGGGGCCGATTTTTATGTTTCAACTCAGGGACTATGACTATCCTAGGCAAGACCGGGGCTTTACAATGATTCCATTCTATTCTATTTTTTCATTTAACTAATGATCTAGGTATTTTGGTTAAAAAAGCTTCATTCTCGCCATTTGAGCTAAGATTTAGTGTCAGGTATACTCTGTATGATTCTATGGTTATTTCACTTACGGGTTTATCGTATTTGGTAGTTGCGGCAAAATGTACCCTGATGTGGAGACTAGCACCACTACAGTTACCATCATTGAAGGGGTTGCACCGGTTAAGACGTAAGTAAACACTCCCTTCAATATGATCATATAACGGTGTCATGCCGACAGTTTTAACACTCTCATTTCCGCAATTCCTCACCTGCAGTTTCCATGAGGGAACTGAGCAAAGCCCCAAGGAAGACGGAGGCCATGGCTGCAAGTGTGGATCCAGCTGCTCATGTGATCCTTGCAACTGTTGATAGCAGAAAGCCCTTCATCAAACTTGTCTTGGATGAAATGTGTGTCTCTGTGATATAAAGATAATGTAATAAAACAGCCTTAACATCTGCAAATGCATTTACTTGATTTGTCAGATGTTTTCTGGGCTATTTTCTCTCTTTTGTGTGTTTGTAGTTTATATCATTGTTTGCAGTTTGGTTAATGCTGTTGTTGGGTTGAACTTCTGTGTGAAAGGAGAAT
>CAVNYN010245125.1:0-11483 GCA_963692815.1 Nyctanthes arbor-tristis | reverse complement strand
CCAGCCCAAGACGACAAAGTGTATGACTTATATCCTCTATATATTATTTTTATAACTAATAAGAGGCATTTTCCATTCCACTGTTCATTGGTTGGTTCTTATGCGTTGCCGGGGTAAATTTATAGTGTGCATTCATATGAAAATTGATGTGTGAGCGTGGACATCATATTATAAATAAAGTACAATATATCAGTTGTATTGTATAAAATTACGAATTGATATGCAAATTACAAATTATTATAAGATATTTGTAGTAAAATGCCTGAATTCATAATTCTGGCCTCTTCTAAACGCATTGTACAAGTTCACACGTTCAACTTATAAAAAGTTGTAATAATTAACAGTCAAATAATTAGATATGGTAATTTGACTCATCGACTCATAAACCCGTGGAGACCTATCCCTAAGCATGTTGACCCGCCACGCCTAATCGGGACAAAAGAATGGGTATTATGCAACATTTTCTGTCCCCGCAGTAGGTCCCAGGCAAGTGTGAGTCAAGTTAGAGCCTCCCCATAGACCCATAACGCACTAAAGATTTTCCTTTTTTATTTTTAATAAATTTAATTTTAAAAATATGTAAAAATTATTAGAGATGACAATTTGACCCATCGACCTATAAATTCATGGCAATTTATTTTTATTTTTTATGATATTATTTTTTGAAAGAATTTTTCTATCGATTTGCCAAAATCATTTTATTATATTAGTTAAAATTAATATTGAGAACTTTAAAATTCTAAATAAATGTTTTTATTTTATTTTACGTTCATCAATTAATGATGCGCTGCACATAATATTAATTGAAAGGAAAAAAATTCATGAGTCCTTTCGTAAGTCATAGTGGCGTCTCATCCCGCCCCAGACCCATCTTGACCCACCCTATGAATTCGTGAGTTTGCCGGCTTTAAGACTCATGGGGTGGGCCTAGGGTATGACTAACCAGCCCCATTGTTATTCCTAGAAATAATCATATCACAATCAACTATTGCAACTATGAGTTTAGCCTCTTACTCATGCGTTGTACAGGAGGACTAATTTGCGAAAATTCAATAATAATGAATAATAAAATATTGGATATATACATGTCATAGGATTTGCATAACAAAAACAATAAATATACAGTTTTGATTTATTATTTGACTCGTTAAATTAATGTTTTATTAATATTATATTAATAGTTATCCGCTTATATACTCGATTAATGTTTTAGTATAGTTTACTTTTAAATCATCTAACTTAATTTAATATTATCAGTTAACAATATAATAATACGTATCAGATATGTACATACATGTATGCGCTCGATACCCGTTCAGATAAAAATTGTCTTGCTCATAAAAAAGTGCCCTCCCGACGTACCCTTTTTATAAGTGACACTCAAAATTGATAGTTATCATTAAAACATTAAATATAGATATATTTGTCAAGAAATGCATGTTAGACTTTTTATTATAAAAAGGGAATCATATATGTGGGACATCTTAAAAAGAAAAATAAGACCAGATAATCGGAACATACCATTTTTGTAGACAATAATTTAAAGAAGTTTATCCAATTGGAACAACAGTAAGGAACCATACTTAAAACGCAATGCCCCATGCCCCTATAACAATCGCGTCATTATGCACATATGTATATTTATAATCGTTACACTCATACAATACATAAAAGTCTTACATAAACTATTGCAATTTTAAGAAAATTTGATCCAACTTTATTATTTCGTTACAATCTATGACGTTAAATAATAATAACAACCACAACAACAATAATAACAACAACGGCCATCATATCATATAAGTAGTAATAATAGAAAAGTGACATTTTTTAGGGTTTGGTTTCCATAGATTCAAGGACTTTAAGAAAGAAAAATTTAAAAATTATATGAAAATAAAATTTTGTGATTTTAGAATGAGAGGATTTATGGGAATGATGTTTGAAAATTATAAGAAGAAAAAAATTTGGACGGATTCGGGTAAGGGATGAGGGATAAGCGTAACCCAATCCAACCAGCAAAATTATAGGCGGAAAATATTACAATTGAGTATCTAATCTAATTGAAAACTCTTGTATCTATATATGATATGATATGATATATGATAATTTCAAGATCTAAGTATTGAAAAATTAAAGCCTATACGACAAGGGAATTAAGGTTATATAAATGGTTAAGGTAATTGTGTTTTTAGACAGATTGAGCAAGTTGGTTCCATTTATTGTTGATTTATTTTTTGATTGGTCTTTGATAGAATGAGAAATTTGGTCTTCTATAGTATTGTATGGCTTTACTCGTAAACCATTTGATGAAATGTCTGAAATGTTGTGATGATGTTAAGTAAAATTCATCTTAGATTTATAACAATATGTAAATAGCGAATTAGCACTCATATTTTCCTTGTATGTTATTTGTAGTGTACATTCTTCTCTCAGGAGTTTATAGTGCATAGGGTTGGGTATCGAAACCCAAAAACCTACCCGAATTGGACTGCTTCGGTCAGGTTTTGTTCGGTTTTTTGAGTTCATAGGTCGGTTTGCAGTTCGGAGAAGGTGAAACTGATTGGGTCTAGTTTACTCTGCAAGCCAGCCAAACCAGCTTAAAACTGAACCGGAGAGACCGGGTTTGGTTAAACCAATTAAAACCGATTTTTTTTTTTTTTTTGTGGGTAAAATTTTCAGAATCAGATTTGTCAAATGGAGTAATAGACATTATCAAATAGACAAATACAAATTTCTCAATTTACAATTTAGAATTAGATTTGTCATTTGTCAAACTCAAATTTGATATTTAAAACCATTATTTGGTTTGCCTTCTTCCCCTACACCTCTCCGCCGCTGTTGCTACCGCCTACGCCTACTACCTAAGAGATTAAAGGAGGAAGATCAAAATGCAAACACATAAGAGATTGAAGCCACCACTGCCAACACCACACCACCAATGTCGAAAAAGAACCGAGAGAGATTAAATCAGTAAATGGAACTATGAAAGAATGGAAGAAACTGAAGGTCTTGTTAGGGTTTAATTCCGGGGGTACAAAAGGCACTACTGTGGTCAAAGAGCAATTTCTCGTGACCAAAATATAGCGAGAAATTCATAGTTCAATTTTTTTTTCCTTATTTTGATAACGACGCTCTTCCGATCTCATCGGCCAGAGAACGGAGCATAAATTCGCCCGTTCGTCCAAACTCCGGTAGGGTTCGTCCATGCCAAAGAAAATTGGGGCTTTTTTATTATTGGCCAAATCCAACCCAAAAATTGATAGATGGACAATAAGGAAGAAATTGCTCCGTGTTGTAGATCGGAGAGACCGAAAATTCCTTTTTCGATGGATCTAACGACTTGGAGTTTGACATATTGGCTAGCAATGAGGAAGGCGAAGATGAAGGGCTTGACTGTCCATTTGAAATAGGTTAGTTTCGAGCGAAAATTTTCCTTTGATTTGGTGTCTATAATTTTTGAATTTTTATATGGATGAGTGTGGAAGATTATTAATTAAAAAGTGGTGAAGCCATTGAACTTTCATTTTTGAAGTGAGTTATGGGTGATTGATGAGTGTAAAGATATAAACAAAAAAAAAAATTAACAACCTTGAGTAGTTTGAAAACATGCCAGGCCGAGTTGGGAGGCATATACTTTTTTTTTTTTAAATTACCAAATGGCCAAACTCCTTTAAATTGTAGAAGTGTAAACTTATAATTTAATGTTGTCTGCTATTATACATGGAGCAAATAACACAAATTGAGAATTCTGAATGGAGTTTGAATTGGAGAGTGGGAGTTTGGACATAGATAATAATGAAAAAACTATGAACAAGCTGTCACGCCCCCAATTTTTACAATAGTAGAAGCATTTAAACACGTATCTCGAATCAAAATCGAGGGCGAGACTTTGCAAATACAATTCAAAAGTATTGAGGCGCTTTCACTGCACACTCTGATAATTAAAGGTATTGTGGGCTACCCACAACGAAACATTGGCTACGCATCGAAGTCTCGATCGTATATATGTATCTCCTCTATCTTGGGACGATCCGACTATATAGCGTCTTAATTTAATACCTACATGATTGTAGAAAAAAGATAGGGGTGAGTACATAGTACTCAGTGAAAAACCAAATATCTTGATTCACCTTTTATATAAGAAAACACATCTTCGGGAAAGCCATGTATTTCACAAAGCCTTTGAATGCACAAAGCCATTAAATGCACAAAAAGTCCCTATCACTATTTAAACTACTACCATGATGCGCATATGATTGGTCAAGACTACACAGCAAGGCCACAAATATTCAAATCGGCCAAGATCACATAGCAAAGTCACAAAGATTAGCACATAGCCAAAATGATCAAAACCACATAGCAAGGTCATATTTCACAAAGCAATTCAAAACGAGTAGAGCATTAACTAGCGACACAAATGCAATAAATCAATCTTTCTTTTAATAACAATGCATAAAATTTATATTCAATTATGAAAGCTTAATGTATGATTGAAAGAGAATCAAAGTATCGGTTACTCACCTTAAATATTCTTTAAATAATTTTAAGTAGAAAAGTGTCATTAAAGCCTTGAAATTCATCAATTAAAGCTATTTTTTAAGCTATAATTCTTTTATATATGGTAAGAGACCCTTTTCAAAAGATAAATAGGTATTTTGATTGGTTTTTAGGGTTGATTTCCTTGCTCCAATGGCTTTGGACGAATTCGGTGGAAGAGAGGAGAGTTTTGGGGTGTTGGGAGAGCTTAGAAGGTTTGAGGACTCAATTGGCTTATATATAATAGTTAGGATTAAGTTGTTTTTAATTGAAATTTGAGTTCCATCAATCAAAAGGCGACACTTGGCGTGACATATACCGTAAATTTGGCGTCAAACTGATTGAGAAGTCCTTCCACTTTGTCTCATCTTTCAATTACATCATCTTTTGTTTATATCAATTATGTCACTACACTTTGGTTTATGTCAATTAGGAACCAAAGTCTTTCTTTAACGTCAATTGAATAGCAATCTTTTAATTTCTAAGAAACCTTACAATGATATTTAAGTAATTCTTTCAAAGCAACAATTTTGTTACTTACTTTAATTTGTAGAAATTTTCGGGATGTTACACAAACTGTGGAAAAAAATATTGTAGCAGTCAATAAAAATGCTGCCCTTGTCATGAGAGAATTTTGGATAAGTAGGAAAACCACCACAGAGAAAATCTACAGTATTCATGAATATAAAAGTTTGACATATCAGCCCAAAAAAAAATCCCAGAAAGATGTTTATTCTCTTTGAATTCTCACACTTAAATCGCAAAATATTTTACTATGGTGATTACTATAAATTACTTGGTATTATATTTCACACTTAAATTACTTGATGTATATCACTTACTCATTTTCATGATTTGATTCATTTAATTCAACTCTTCACATCTTGTCATATATATATATATATGTGTGTGTGTGTACATACATATTTGATATTTCTAACTATGAATTCCAAGAAATAAACTTTTGTGATGCCTACAATGTATTCCAACTTGATTCAAAAAATCGAGACAAAGAAATGATGCTACAAATAATGAATCTCTCAAAATATTTTGTTCCTAGTCCCTCAAAAAAAATTTCAATTCTATGTTTTTGTTGGAATTTTTGGTTAAAAATGTTTTTAAAAATAATTCCAAAAGCACATATTTCCTTTCACTTGTAAAAAAATGATAATTAGTTTTCTAAAAAAAAGGGGAAAAAATTAAATAGAAGCGGTAGATGGGTAAAAAAAACTTTGATATTGAATCTTTAGATTAATTAATTAATGAATTGGACATTGGTATAACTGCAGAATTTGGATTAATGTATTAGGACATTATTTATATCATGGTCCACTACGCGATCGTATCATTTGGTTGTGTTCATGACCGTTTTTATATTTGTTTGTGTTGTCTATTTTGAGTTGGTGACAGATCTTTTTCTTTGGAGTTTGTGATTGTATCATTTGCTTGTATAAGAGAGACTTTGTCAAAATTTTTTTAAAAATAATTTTGTATACAACTACACTTATAACACTCTACGATCTATAGTTTGATGGAAAAGGGGATAGAGCCTCTTATAGTGCCCCGTTTGCAAACACGTTTGGGCAACTGGTTAGTGTAAAGTAACAAGTTTAACTTGGGTAGCAGCCCTGGACATTGAAAAGGCAATGAATGAAACTTGATTCTGCAAATCAAGTTGTTAATTGTATAACATGAATCAAGTAATTCATGCATCACTTAGCATTCAAATCAGTTCTAGGACCTTACTTAGTAACTCAACTTGTGCCCATTTAATTAGTTTATGTTCATCTACATGTTTGCAAACAGGGTACTATAAGAGGCTCTAACCTTTTTTTCCATCAACCTATAGATCTGAGAGTGCTATAAGTGTAGTTGTATACAAAATTATTTTTACAAAATTTTTGACGGAGTCTCCCCTAGTAGACAACACAAACAAATATAAAAGCGGTCATGAACACAACCAAATGATACGATCAAGTAGTGGACCCTGATATAAATAATGTCCTAATACATTAATCTAAATTCTGCAGTCATATCAACATCCAATTCACGAGCAATATCACCATTTTACATGCAAGTATAGCCCTTCGCCACATCTGATTGCTAGGCATCCTGATATAACATATGAAAAGGGAAGTCACACTGACAGCATTGTATTTTCAACCAAAACTCATTAAATAAGAAACATTCCAGTAGTGAAAGTGACATTGTAAAGTGTAATAGTAAGAGCGAGTCAGCTCACCCTGGTATTTGGGCCGAAGATGCTATCCTCTGGCAAGCCTGTCAGTGGTGCATCTACCCCACTCACTTGCTGGCTGTTAACTACATATGATGGAAACCAGTCAGGAGTGTAATAGGCCTGCTGATCAAATTGTCAACATCACCAATATTGTACATATTTCATATAGAGTTCTTGACATCTGAAGATGTCATTCTATATATCAAACAGCATACTACTAAGCCTTGGTGTGGGGCTTGTATTGGGTGTCGGATCATGTTAGTAGTTGAAGCTAAAGTAACGGGCTACAGCGTCAACCCTACCTAAGTTAGCTTAATAATAATGTAAGTTTCCAAAAGGGGGAAAAACTATAATTATTGCAAAAATGGCTAACCATAAACTGCTGAGCAACAGATTGAATTGTATAAAAATATGCATTTGGGTATTGCTTTAAGGAGCAAAGTTGGACTACAGTGACAACAAATTGCGAACAGGGAGGTTAGAAAAACGTGCACAAAATCCTTTACAAGGTAACTACATACCAAGGCTGGTGGAGATCGGAAGACTGTGTCGGAAAGATAGACGTTCTAATACGGTATGGAAGTATCGTGGGCTGTAGTACAAAGAAAGACATGTAATGAAGATTCACAAAGATTTTACACGCGCACCAAACAAAGCAATGTCAATGGTCTTACCATTACAGGGCAATCCGAATGTGGATACATAATAGGATAACTCTGGTTAGTACCCAATGCCATGGCATGTGTAACTGGAGAAGCTAGGTCATTTGTATTCCCTTAAGCTATATTCGTTGACTTCATCTTCGACTCTGATGATACCTATCAACTAAAACAAGGAAAAAAATTTTCAAAAAAAAAAAAAAATATATTACTAAGTACAAGCAAATCTAAATCATACACATCTTATTGGACAACATACCTTCGCCTTCTTCATATGTGATTCCAAAGGCCCTTTTAATCGAGCACTCCTTAGAGCCCCTTTGCGACTTACTATAGCGGGGCCCAGAATACTAGCAGGAGAACTCTCTCCTACAACACCGCTTGCTGGCTGGAGATTGGTGTCACTGTACTGCATCTGAAAGGGGATTGCTCAGATGTGAGTGCCAGATAAATCAAGCGATTGGTTCTCAATCAACTCAACTACGGCCCGATATTTCTCTTCGTCCGTTGCCACTATTTCTTCAAGCTTCCCAGTGGTCTTCAACACATGATCAAACCTATCCTGCTCTAGTATACATAACCAACCATTATCTTCTACTACAATCCTAGAGTGAGATCAGTGTACATCCTTTTTCTATCGGCACAGTATACAAGTTTCATGAATACTATAAACATCTAAGTCCACGAAGACCTTCATCACATGTCTACACATAATTCCCCTAAACTCAAACAGATGATAACTATAAGAGACGTGGAAATCATCCCTAACAAAGGATACAATAAACTCCTTCCTTTTCCAACAATCACCTCCCAAGTGCAACTTGCTCAAATACGTGAAACTTACTTGTATGGCCGTCATCCTCCTTTGAATCAATCCTATACGAGGCCATATGAGCAAGTTCCTTTTGCAATTCTTGGAACTTTTTCTGGGTGTATACTTGTTGAAATTGCTTCTCTATCCTAATGATGTTACACACAGAACCACCTGCTCAAGTGACTTGTGGTCAGCGTAAAACTCCTTCTCAATCTTGTTCTTTAGGGCTTACACGACGCTCTTCCGATCTCAACAAATTGCTTCAATGTTGTCCTCGAATTGCCAAACCCATCAAAGAAAGCATTCATACTTTCACTTCACTGTGTAGTCGACATCCCAGCCTAAAATGTAGCTTTCAAATAACATGGCACCCAACGTGTTCTCTCTGCATACATATCTACACACCATCTGTTGTCACTGAGCTTGTACCTATCAATCAAAGATTTCCATTCCTCTTCAAACTCGTGCAGGTAATGACTCTCATACACCGCTCGCTTGATGGACTCCTTAACTGCATCTTTCTCTCCATGCCGTCTAAACTTCTCCGGTAGCTTTTTCGTAATATGTCATAGACACCATCTGTGATTCGCCTCTCGGAAAACTGTCAGAATCGCAACTTTCATAGCCATATTCTGGTCTGTTATAATACCATTTAGTGCTACTCCTCTCATACAATTAAGCCAGTTTGAGAAAAGCCAGACAAATGAGTCTATATCCTCATAGGTAAGTAGACCGCAACAATAGAGTATATTGACCATGGTGGTTTACACCAACAAACGAGGCTAAAGGCATTCGTACCTATTGACCAAGTACGTCGTGTCGAACGAAACAACATCGCTAAACTCCTTATATGCTTCCCGGGAACGATTATCAACCTAGAATACATTTTGTAGTCGGGCCTTTTGATCCAGATCAACATTTAGAAATTCGCAGGAAATAGGCCTATAGTGCCAGAGCGTCACATTTTCCAAGTCTAAGACGTCTTGCCTTAACGATGTAGTTCCTGCAATCTTTCTCAGTGCGTGTCAAGTTCTCATAACTGCCTACCTCAATAGCAGCTGTCTCAAAGCTCTTGTTCTGGCGAATCTCGGCCTTCATATCAAGCTGCCTTTTAAAAACGGCGTTAACTTTACAGTTGCGACGATAGAGCCTTGACTTGGACGGGCTACATTGGTGATTGTGCTCAAGCTTCACTGTGTTAATCTTCCATCCTCTGTTTACTAGTGAAACATTGTATACCCTAGCTTGACAATTTGTCTATGTTGTTGGCCGAGGCTGAAAAAGACTTTTGGCCTTGCTTCGCCACTTCTCTACCCTACTACATTCGAGAGACAAATATCACAGCTTCCCATCCTCACCTTTTTGAGAGCTCTTCTTCTGGATTGGGAACCCTACAAGCTAGGCATATCATCTATAAAAATCATATATTTCATTTGGGTTTGCAAACTTCATTCCTTCCTTAGGAGCTACCACTTGATCTTCCCTTTCTACTATAAAATCATTTGTAACTTCAAGTGCTTCGGTATCACGAACAACTCCTTCATCCCCACTTGGCCCAGCAACGGGCAATGTGTCATTACTTTCCATGAGTGTCTTACACTCAGCTCCTTCCATGTCTACAATTTGAATAACTACAAAAAATAATTAAAACATCATTCGATATGGTCCATGTCTCTCCATTCTTTTTTATTTTTTTTTACTAAGTCTAGATTTTTGGGTGTACACTATTTTTACTACTTGCACCACATTTTTAGTTAGTATTTGGGTAATTATATTTCTACTACACAAATTAATTTCTACACCACAATTTAGAATAATAATTCTATTTGCCCAAATAACCACACATATAATTACATCAATAACCCTAATCGTGTTGCATATATATCCTAACTCAACCGTTCATTTAATATGATTATTATCATTATTAAGTAACCTTAACTGCATTCAATTTAACTATATATATATATATATATTTCCGTCTTTATCTTCATTGATTAATTAATCTAAATATTCAATAGCCAAGTTTTTTCCCCCATCTACCGCTTCTATGTTTTTTCCCCCTTTTTACAAACTAATTATCATTTTTTACTACTGAAAGGAAATATGTGCTTTTGGAATTATTTTTAAAAAAAATTAAAAATATTTTTTAACCAAAAATTCCAACAAAAACATAGAATTAAAATATTTTTTCGTGGGTCTAGGAACAAAATATTTTGAGAGATTCATTATTTGTAGGTTCACTTCTTTGTCTTGATTTTTTGAATCAAGTTGGAATACATTGTAGGCATCACAAAAGTTGACTTACGTGGAATTCATGGTTAGAAATATCAAATATGTATGTGCATATATATATATATATATATGACCATGATGTAAAGAGTTGAATTAAATGAATCAAATCATGAGAATGATTCAGTGATACACATCAAGGAATTTAAGTATGAATTATAATACCAAGTAATTTATAGTATCAACATAGTAAAATGTTCTGCACATTTAAATGTGAGAAGTCAAAGAGAATAAACATCTTTCTGGAAATTTTTTTTTTGGCTGATATTTCAAACTTTTATACTCATGAATATTATAGATTTTCTCTATGGTGGTTTTCAAAATTCTCTCATGACAAGGGTAGCATTTTTATTGACTGCTCCAATAATTTGTTCCACCACTTGTTCATAGTTTTTTTTATTATTATCTATGTCTACTCTCCAATTCAAACCCCCACTCTCCAATTCAAACTCCATTCAAATTTCTCAATTTGTGTTATTTGCTCCATGTATAATAGCAGATAACATTAAATTATAAGTTTACACTTCTACAATTTTAATGGAGTTTAGCCACTTGGTAACTAAAAAAAAAAAGTATATGCTTCCCAATTCGGCCTGGCATATTTTCAAACTACTCAAGGCTGTTAATTTTTTTTGTTCATATCTTTACACTCATCAATCACCCATAACTCACTTCAAAAATGAAAGTTCAATGGCTTCACCACTTTTCAATTAATAATTCCACACTCATCCATATAAAAATTCAAAAAAGATCGACACCAAATCAAAGGAAAATTTTCATCCGAAACTAACCTATTTCAAATGGAGAGTCAAGCCCTTCATCTTCGTCTTCCTCATTGCCGGCCAATATGTCAAACTCCAAGTCGTTAGATCCGTCGAAAAGGGAATTTTCGGTCTCTCCACCTGCAACACGGAGCAATGTCTTCCTCGTTGTCCATCTATCAATT
>CAVNYN010245123.1:18883-49737 GCA_963692815.1 Nyctanthes arbor-tristis | reverse complement strand
GATTAATCTTGAATATTAGGCTTTTTCAAAGCACTTTGAACTTAATATTAATTGGATATATATTAATCAATTAATTTAATCACCACCTAATCTTGCTTAAATTAAGTGGGATAATAATTTAGATATACATGGGTCTAGTAGCTAATAATCTATAAGAAAGTGGAATCTGGGGTTTTCTTATGAAAAAATGGTTGTGGAGCCTACATGATTAATTGGTGGGTTCAATAAACGTGAGATTTCTTGGTGATGAGATTAGAAAACGATATTAGGGGAGACAAGAATGGGTCAATATGGCATGTGGGCTGCCGCTTTTCTTCATAACCTAATTGTACCTAACACTAAAACCGAATTGATACTGTAGTAATGCTCACAATTAATGTGCGCTAACTTGTTTAGTCTCATCGATCTTGAGTGCTAAGTCATTATCTGATACACTAATATTTGAGATAGGACTATCACAACGCCTAATTAATATTAGACATTGTTATGACTATGACTCTTATTGTTATGTAGATGAGATCGATTCCAAACTCCAATAACCCTTTGAAAGAGAACATTTAAAATCTTATAACATTCTTGACGACCCGTCCTACACTCCTTTCTTGTTCTAGTACTAGTAGGATAATAATAATGATGGAAATAGAGAAATATGTCTAGTTGGGTTGGGGTATTTTGGCTCGACTTTGCATAGATCATGATATATATTTTGCATTTCCTCAATATATATTATTATGTGCTTATAAGCATGAGGACTCAAATTTGGCCAGATATGATAAATTTTGATCTTGGTTTCTCCATATATTTTGCATTTCCTCAATATTAATTAATAATATTATGTGCTTATAAGCTTGAGGACTCCAATTTGACCATATATACAATATTTTTGATATGTTTATGTGGCGCATTCTTCTACACTAGTTTTTCTCACCAAAGATTGGTGATTTCTTGTCATGCTTTGGTTATGTTTGTTTTATATTTCTTATTATGTATATTAGAACCGTAAGTGTTTTCTTTTTCTGTTCTTTTTGTTATCTTGCTTCCTTGTAGATCACCATGGGATGTATTTGTGTTTCTATTAAAGGAAAAAAAAAATAAAAGAACTAGTTTTATAGATCTACGACTAAGGTCATGTCTATATGAATAAAATTAGTAGAGGAAAATGCGTTACATTGAGTGTCTATATAGAACAGAGATACTTAGTGTATGATGTGTCTCCAGATCAAAAATCACAAACATGATAAGGATGACAACTGGGGGGAAAGAAAAACTTGCGTTATTTGAAAAATTTGTAAACCATATTTGAACAAGAGATAATTGATGGCTAGATTTTCCTTTGTTTCCATTCACTTTTTTGCCCCCAGAGGACATTCCAAGAAAACTATCTACTACCTTCCGCTTTTCACTTTTCAATTTTCTTTCGTCTATATCTAATTAATTTCATCTTTACACCTTTTTTTTTTTTGGTCATTTTGACGCTGACGCCAATGTTTGATTATTTATAGTAGACATAAAAATCAAAATCCACGATTTATGGAAAATACAGTTCTCTTGTGATCTTGTTACTAGATAAAATGGACTCGACATAATTTGTGAAACAAAATCAAAATCTATAATCATTAGAACATGGAGCAAGTGAACGTCTCCTGATCATGCCATAACATCATTTCAAGCGAGTTTACCCTAAGATAAAAGGATTAATCTACTTGTACAGATAAATGTACAGATGTGTCTACAAAAAGGATGTGAAATTATAATTTTATATCATGTTGTGCACTAAAAGAAAGAGAAAATATGTGGATAAAATTGTAATTTTACTTCCTATATATAAACCTATTTGTACACTCATACAGACGTATAGCAATACTGAAGATAAAAAAGAAGAAAAAATAGTACTTCATCCGTCCCATAAAAATAGACTCAGTCTTTATTTTAATTTGTCTCACATTATAGTTTACTTATATAAACGAGGTTGAACAATTAATTTTCTTTTCCAAATAAACTCTTAGTCCAACCACTAATAAATTTGTAGTGCATTAAGTGTAAATTTTGTATTTCTAACCACATTAACTCAACATTCTTAATCTACGAGATTAATTGATATGAGACGATCTTTATGGGACGGAGGAAATAATATTAATTACTTCAAATGTGAATTTGAAAGGGTAAATTTCAAAAAAAATTCTCCAAGCTTTACACTTTGAATCGTCTGGGTCCCAAACATTTTTTTTAACACGCTGGGTCCTCAACCTTTCATAAATACACACAAAAGGTCATTCCTAAAGGAATCCATCTAAAATTCCGTTAAATGGTCAAAGAAATTACCTTTATACCATTATCATTTAAATTAAAAAAAAGAATCTAAAAATTAAAAAAATATAAAAATAAAACCCTCTTCCACATGCAACTACTTTGGCTGTCGGAAATAGCAGTGAATGGGGGGAGTCTCCCCCTTTTTCTGCCCAGAATTTCTGTCATTTCCGACATATGGAAATGGCAAATAAATGGGGGGAGTCTCCCCCCATTCGGTGCCATTTCCAGCAGCTTTTCAACTGTCGAAAATGGTAGTGAATGGGGGAGTCTCCCCCCTATTTCTGCCGTTCCTGGCAGAGGAAAGGGGGAGAGGCTCCCCCCCTTCCCCAATTTCTTGCAACCAAAGTGATTGCTGGTAGGGGGTGGGGTTTTTTTTTTTTTTTTTGCCTTTTTTATTTTTAAAATTTCTAAATTCTTTTTTTTTTAATTTAAAGGATAAGAGTATAAAAGTAATTTTCTCAACCATTTAACGGAATTTTAGATAGATTCTGTTAGAAGGGACCTTTTATGCGTATTTATGAAATGTTGAGAACTCAGTGCGTTAAAAAAAGATTAAGGACTCAACCGATTTAAAGTGTAAAGGTTGGGGACTTTTTGTGAAATTTACCCAATTTGAAATTAAATTCAACATGATAAAACTAGTAAATAAATAAGCACGTGGGCTCTCGTGTGTAAGCGTAATGAATGCATTGGTGGGTGTACATGGCAGATATTTTTGGCACGAAATTGTTTATATTGTTACAACATAGTACTATGGCGAGCTTTTATATAAAATTAGATCGGACTACTTTCACGAAATTAGATAGTTAAATCTGACTGATTTTTATTGGCTATCTCATTCCGTGTAAGGAGTCAAATCTGGTTCTTTAGAATTTCATTTACTACTACTACTACTACTATTATTATTATTTGCAAACTTGTTTCAACAAATTATGATGTTTCTCTTTTCTGTTTTTTTTTGTTGTTAATTAACTTCTTTTTCTTGTTGTTGTTGTTGTTGTTATTATTATTATTATTTAAGTTATATATTATTATTATTTTTAAAGTCTCTTTTCTTTATTTGGACCTTCTTTTTTTTGAAAGATTCTTTGGGCTTATGTTTGTTGTTCTTTTTTTTTTTTTCTCCCTTTTCTTTCTTCTTTTATTATTTTTTTTTTGGCAAGCATTTGGGCTTATGTTAATATATAGGAGTTGAAAAACTTTGATATTAAATTTCTTTATTTTTTAAAAATAATGCTATTATCTACGTTTTGAAAGAGTCTCCAATTTTCAAAAAAAAGTAGGCATATGACATACAAAAAATTTACGCCCTTCTTTATCTTTAAAGATCGGGTGTCCTAACATTGAATGTGAATAGTTTTATGTATTTATTGTAGATTTCTTTATGTTGTGATTCATTAAGACTTATATCTATATGCATTTGTACTATTATAATAATGCATATAGTAATTGTATTTTTTAAAAAGTTTACTTTTAAAGTGCTAAATTTATTTACTTTAATAAATATATTGTTTGCTAAAGTGATTAGAAAGAAAGTACTAGTATAACATTTTGCTTTATTATTATACTTCTATACGAAAAATGGAAGTCGTGACTCTAGTCTCCCTTACACATAATGTAATAGAGAAAAATGTAATACTCTGTTACAAAAGTGCAACTTGGTAATGGTTAGAAATGTTGGAAAGTATTTTGAAAAATAATATAGTTTTATTTTCCACTGATGTTTAAGAAAATTAGGTTAGTTTTTTTATTATTATTTTTCTAGATTAAAAATGGTTAGAAAATATTATTCTAAAAATTTACGTTATTTATGGAACTTTTCCTATTTTAAATTGGGAATGATTCACTTTGGGCCTTCGGTATAACATACGGGCCACTAGAAATTTTTTTTTTTTTTTGGGTTGGAAAAAGGGCCACTAGAAATTTTAATGTTCTTTAGTAAAATTTTAATTTTAGCACTATCATTTGTGGATTTTAACCTCGGAGACCGTAAACGTTAAAATTGGCATCTATCTTAGAGTTGTTTCTTGATAATCAATGATGTTTCGAGTTTTCATAGTCTCTTTGTTTCTTGTAATGTATACTTTCTGTTATCCTTTTTCGTCAGAATAAAATCCAAAAGCAAATGAGTAATAGGCTGTGTTCTGAAAATCCATATCCCCCCGGTCCACCCACAAAAAAAAAAAAAAAAAAAAAAAAAAAAGGAAAGATGGAAAAGAAAGAGGAAAATCCATACCATTCAATTGGTAATTCAGAAAACTGATAAATTTGTGAATTTCTTGTTAGCTCGACCCTCAACTCTCCAAACGTGTTAAATCAAACATAATTAAATAAATGTTGATATAACATTTAGACATTCTTAAATTCCTCGGGTCGAGTCTCGATAATTTAGAAACAAGTTGGAATCATTATATGATGCCCACAGATGTATTGAATAAAGTGAAAGAATAATTAAAATTTGTAAGCAGTAAAGTGATTATAATTATTATTATTATTATTATTATTATTATTATTATTATTAAAATTTGTAAGCAGTAAAGTGATTATAATTATTATTATTATTATTATAAAATACCAACAACATCCCTTTTGCCCTACTCCATCAGGCCATTGAAATCTTGGATGTCATGTTTGTCTCTACCAATAATTGATCCCAAAACCCCACTAGTTACTAAAACCCCAAAAATATATTTGGATATGAATTATGTTTTGAATAAGAAGTTGTTGGATTTGTCTCACAAGATGCTTAGAAAATATACCAAACAAGGTGAGACGAGTACTATGAACCGAGAAGTAAATTAATATCATGTTGATGATGTCAAGATATTTTTGTAATGCAGATTCATCTATAATGCTTATCTTATATATATATATATCTCTTCTTTCTCTAATATCATAATTCATTTCACATAGGAAAGGGATTGAAAAAGATAAATGAAAAATTGGAGCATCAAAATGGTATGGGTGCTTGCAATGTTTGTAGTGTTCAATTCACTCCATGAATAAAGGTGAATTTATCAAGCACCAGACGACTGGTGCCACTACGACACTACACATATGGTGTAGTATAATAGCAATTGCTGATGTGATTTGTAGAGTGATGATATACTCACACCAGCGATTAGTATTATACTACATCAAATTAAGGATAATGGGTAGGAAAAAAGAGTGATAGCAAATTCTATAATCAAGTGCCTCTTAATGGTCAGTTCAAGCAAATTCAATAATCAATATATTCTTTTCAAAAAAAAAAAAATAATAATAATCAATTTATTGAACTGAACATTACATGATTAACATAGACGATAGATTGATATTTTATGTATCTTTTTTTAACTACCGTTTTTGATATATTTAATTAAAGCTATACATGTCACAACATACCTACTCAACAATGATATGATAGAACAAACTCCATTAGATATTGAAAACTTCTCATTATACGTTACTCGTGAGTGAAGTAATTTCAAGATAATCTTTATACGCTCATTGCATGTGACAACTAATAAATAACAATCGTACTCTTGCAAATGTAAAAACAAATTAGTTGGTCATGATAATTAAATCTAGAAATGTACTCCAAAATATAAAAAGTATCTTCTATACTGGAAAAAGAAAAGAGAAGGGAAAAAAACTATAGTGAGAAGACAACTGGCAAAACAATGCTAATTATCATTAATAACGAACAAGAACAAAATTGGTGGGGCTTGCAAATCAAGGACTCCCTGTCCCATGCTTTGTCAAAATCAATCTCTCCCTCTAACATATCGCCAAAAAAAAAAAAAATGGATATTTTCCCTTTTATTTTGTGCATTTTTTTAGACCATGACAGAATTGAAAATGGGATAAAGAAATAAAATTTTGGAGCAACAAGAATTCCCAGTCAATGTCAATTTAACATCTATGTTGTCTCTAAATCTAAAATAATAATGACTGAACAAAGTTCTTACAATTAAAGAGTTCAACATGATAATATAGTGAGTGATTCAGGATTTTAAAATCAAAGCAAAATCAAGAATTGATAGATACTTTATAAAAGTTTCGAGTTTTGAAAAATGCACGGCATTCTCGACCCACTTATAAAAGCATTGGTTGAGTCTGTCGAGAGAGTCGAGCATGATGGTGAAGGTGCAAAATATGCCCGAGCTACTCATATTCAAAACATTTTTTATTTATATAAACCCAATAATAATAATGACAGGCATTTCATTTCCTTTACAGCTTTTTGAAGTAATAATGAGCCATGTATGAATGGTAAAAGGTGGATGGTCTTCAACTAAGTCGATTGTTAAAGACAATCCTTTACTTTCTAATTATCTCAATCTCAGCCCCTATAAATACAAATTACCATTGTGTTCGTTGAACTACTAGCAAACTTTTTGTAAATGTACATGTTGTAGCAAGCAGGAATCGCTTTGAAATCAAGTCAAAAGTTATCTTATCACAATTCATCTCAACACGGAGTTTGGCGGAACAGTTGACACCTCCCCAGTTTTCTACATAAATATAGGCTCCATTATAGAACTCGAATACTTATAAATATACAAGAAATCATTATTGATTTCATGAAATTATTACTAGTGATTTCTTTGTATTTTACACTATACGAGGTCTATAAGGTGTAGGGGTACTTTAGAATTTTCGTGACAGCTCCGCGCCTGTGGGGGCAGGTATGATAGGGTTCTTGATTTTTAACATTAGACGCCAAGAATCAATAATGAAGGGAGTTGGGGTCCTTTATCAAGTGATTTATTGCCCAGTTGAGTACTACTGTCTCTCTGTGACTGTCTTTTTACTTTTATTTTCCCGTCTCGTTTCCATCGCCATTTCTTGAAATCCAGTCGAACCCAATCGCTGGTGCCCTAGAACTAGAGGACAACGACCCTTAAAATTTGCACACACACTACACACACTGCTACTAAACACCATTTACTGTCACATTGTCACATGGCAGCTACTACTACCCGTCTCAAATTCCAAACTCAGCCCATTAAGCCTAAACGCCGCCGCTGCCGCGAAACCACCATAACCGCTTCCTCCGTTGCTGCCGCACAAAACCACCTGGAAAGTCGGAAATTTGACACCCCTACTGTGGTTTCGCCTGAAAAATCCTGGTGCTGCCCGGCGTCTAAACCCCTTCCTCCGCCGTCGCCGCCGGCTGAGGCAACGGTTGCGTCCTCGTCATCGTCAGTGTCCCGGTCTAACTCAGATCTGAAGATTTGTCACTTACCTACTGTTATGGATTCTTACACCACTGCGAGTACCGTTTATGGTAATGGTAGTGCCAATGGCGCCGCTTCCCAGGATTATTTTCCGTCGTCCTTGAGCAAATTTAACTCTGCACTTACCGCGGGGCTTCTCAACCCAATGTCGCCGCCGCCGTTGGTGGATAAAACCCGTTCGAGCCCAACCCTTTTCGAAATGATGGCCAATGAGCCGGATTGCCACCCCAGAGCCACGACCCTTATCCAAAATGCGATTGTTTCAGCTCAAAATCATCAAGCCTCAAAGGTTTCTACAAACCCTCCATCCCAAGACAGGCAGGCTTTAATGCAGCAGCGTCTGATGGATCTTTTAGCAATGAGAAGTCCTGGGAATCAGTTTAATGATGCAAGGTCCGGGGATGTGAAGCTGACCCTGAGTTCAAAGGATGGTCTCTGCATTTCAATGAGCGTTCATAGGCACATTCTTGTGGCTCACAGTAGATTTTTCGCTCTCAAATTGAACGAGAAATGGATTAAGCAGCAGAGGAGTTCCGGGCCGTATGATGTGGAGATTGCTGATTGCGATGATATTGAGGTTTACATTGAGACTCTTAGGTTGATGTACTGTAAGGACCTGAGGAAGAAACTTATGAAAGAGAATGTCCCTCGTGTCCTTGGGATTCTTAAGGTAATGCTGATAACAAGAGTTTCTTCTAGCTCTGTCTGCATCTATGTGCTGCTTGTCTGGTATTTGGACATGATTATATCAAACTAAAACACAAATATGCAAGTATGAAATATGAAAGTTGTGATTTTTGGAATGGATGAACTTGAGAGTAAGGGTTCTATGCTATCACAGAAATAATAAGCCAAAAAATTGAAGTGAAACAGATAAAACTACTTAATAAGTGAAATGGATTGAACTAACTAAGAGGATGAAGTAGCTTTATTAGACCTTAGAACTAAATGAGGGTCCTGTGGTATTTGCCACAGTGCATGACATGCAATGCTAATTGTTAAAGTCCCAAAAAAGTTACACTATCCGGATAATCTGATATTGATTTTCTAGTGTCTTTCGAGGAATTTTAAATGAAAAGATGGATATTGACTAAGAGAGCATTTAATCTTTTGAATTGGGGGGAAAAAAATTTAAAATATTATTAGTATTTAAGAAAAACCGACAAAAATATCTTTTCAAGTTAATAATACTGATATTCTAGGAGTGGCACAAATCTTGCAGTTTGTTTCTCCAGTTCCAAAGTTTTCCTCATAAGTCATAACGCTTGAAATGTTATGAAGAAAAATAACTGTGACAGAAATATGCTAATTTTACACCTATAGGCGTTGATGCCTTACCGATTCATCAGTCTCCAAGGCTTGAGCATTAGTTATGATTTCGGAATTAATTGTAAGTCTGAGAATGGCGAATAAATTAAAGTTCATCAGCCGAAATTTCTTGTATGGTCCTGCTTTAATACTCTATTTGACTTGACTGATGGTAGATGGTAAAATGGTTACTAAAACTCTCTCCATTTTTTTTTTATTATTATTTTTTTTTGGTGGGGTGGGGTGGGGGCCGTTGTTACTCAAACTTTTGAGTGTTGATAGTTTTACTTTTCTCTCTTGATAATGTGAATGGAGAAATAATGTGTATGATTTTGATTCTGTGAGAATTTATTTTGTGAAAAGTAATTTTTTGGGAGAATGTGTGGTTAAAGAGTAATATGGGGTAATGTGAAAAATGACTTTTTAAATAATGTGTGTTTGAGAATGAAAGTTGGAAAAAAATTGATTCTCCATTCACAAGGGGGCACAAATTACTGTTCTAGTTTGGTCAGGGTGTGTATTTTAATCAATGACATCCTTATTGGTGACTTGGTGTCATGATCTTGAAATAATATGGCTGTTTTGCTCTTCTTGCAGTGTTGACAGTTTATTAATCTGTGTGCGCTTTAATACTTAATATAGCAATACTTTAGGTTAGAGATCTAGTCTTCGCTATAATTACAGCGATGAATTACAAAATCTTATATTCATAAATGCTCACATGTTTCTGCTTATGTGGGATTACCTACCAAATTTTGTCTAATCTCGTTTCTTTTGTGTTGATGATAACTTGAATGTTCCAAAGCAATGAACTGTTAAATAAGTTTTTTGGCACATTAAGGAATATAGCTATTTTCCTCAATTACAACGTGTTGAAATCTGGTTAATGTCCTAATGTTTAGGTTTCTGCGGCAATCGGATTTGATGCCGGAGTATTGTCTTGTTTGGAGTACTTGGAGGCTGCTCCATGGGCCGAAGATGAGGAAGAGAAGGTTGCTTCATTATTATCAGAGCTCTGTCTTGAAGGGATTGGAGCAGGGGAGGTTTTGAAGAGAGTTTCTCTTGAGGTCACATCCGGAGTTGAGGATAGGAGTGACAATGAAGAAGTGCTTCTCAAGCTATTGCAGGTCGTTCTGGAAGGAAAAGATGAGAAGGCAAGGAGAGAAATGAAAGTTCTGGTAGCCAAAATGTTGCGTGAGAACTCATCGCATAATGATTTGAGGAAAGAATCATTGTACTCTGCTTGCAACAGTTGTTTGCAACTGCTCCGCCTTCATTTTCTACAGGCAGCAGAAGCTGACATGGAAAATGTTGGTCAGATAGCACGGCAGGCAGATAATTTGCATTGGCTATTGGACATACTGATTGATAGACAGATAGCTGAGGATTTTTTAACGACATGGGCATCTCAGTCTGAATTGTCTAAAGCACATTCTAGAGTTCCTGCAATCCACAGGTACGAGGTAAGCACTGTGACTGCTAGGCTATTTGTTGGAATTGGAAAGGGACAGCTATTGGCTTCCAAAGATGCCAGGTGCATGCTTTTGCAGACGTGGTTAGTTCCTTTCTATGAGGATTTTGGATGGATGAGGAGGGCATCAAAAGGTCTTGACAAGCATTTGATTGAGGATGGTCTCAGCAACACTATACTGACTTTGCCCATGTCCTGGCAGCAGGAAATCTTAATATCATGGTTCAGTCGATTTCTAAATTCAGGTGATGATTGTCCAAACATCCAGAGAGGCTTTGAAATTTGGTGGAGAAGGGCATTCTGGAGGCGCAATGGTGAGCCTGAGAGGCCTCGCCAAATACGTGTCATGACCGCCTCAATAGAGAACTCATGAGTTTTGACTGTGGGATTCACGGTCTTTGGTGGTTCTCTTCATATCTTGCTTTGACTAGGCCAATTGGAAAGTTTAATTATCATTTACCTTGTTCCTTTCTGGACTGAATACAATTAGTTCATTTGGCAGTGGATTTCCAAAAATATTGACCGATATGTGAAGTTAAGTTGAAGAGAAGAAATATAGAAGATAGAATTGGTGGAACTTTTTGGGGATGGTGAATTGCTCGGGTTCAGCCTTATTGATTACTTGCATTATTTTCATGGTTACAGCAGCAACGAGCGCAGGGCAGGGATTCATTTAATCTTAATCACGATAGCGTATGTTGTATAAAGCTTCAAGTGCTGGAAGTTGATGAGAGTATAATCTGTCATTTTCTGAGTTTATGAATGGATAATGGATCTTGGCATGAAGTTTCTTCTCACTCATGTCATTTTTCTCTTTTGTCATTCCTTTTTCTAATGAACATATCCTGTTTCTTGATGTTCACTGTTTTTCTTTTCTCTTGAACTGGCGATCATTTTGCTTGAACTGAGCACCAGCAGTTACTTTCTTCTGGCTGAGGTGCATTTTAGTTCGACTCTTTTAAATATAAGATGACATTATCCATCGAACTTTAGTTGCTGTAATTGTTGATCACTACACATGGCTAGTTTTTGTGATAAAAAAGATTAAATTGTTGGATAATGTCACACTTATATTACAATTAAACATGGTCTTTGACTGATTAACATGGTGGCACTTATTTGCACCTTTTGCATATACTTGAAGATGCATCTGACCTCGTTCAAGCATATATTTGAAGTTGCTTTCCCTTATTATGTTTTGTTGTAAAGAAAAGATGCTCATATGAAGCTTCATTTTCTCACGGTACCACTACGTACATTTCTTGTCCTGAAAATTTTGAAACAGAAGCTAAATAGCACCTTATGGCGACATTTGCTAATTTAAAAAAAAAAAAAAATGATAACTGGCCTTGTATTGGTGGGTATTAATTGTTAGGCATGCACGACCTGTATTCTCATCACCAGATGACACTGGATGGTGTCGGATTCTTTTAAAATTTACTTATAGATAATGTTACATAGCACCACTAGCTAGCTTTAAATGTCGTCATCCGCGAGAGGGTCGCGGGGTTACACTGCCACCTTGTCTACATGGGGGGCTGTTATTGGCCCTCCCACATGTGGATGGTCACAACTCATAAATGTTGCCTCAAGTGCCAGGTTGAAATAAATGTAATGCAATTTATTGGTGTACATCATTTTATGTTATGTAGCTAGGTTGATACTCCCTTCATTCTTAATATACGATCCACTTTGTTTTTCACAAAGATTAAAAAATGTATTGAAAAGATGTATTTTGTGATTCGTTTTCAATTTATCCATATTTAATGAGTGAGAACTCAAAATTGAAACATATAACTAAATTTATTAAACTAAATAGGGGTAGATTAATAAAGTAATATAAATTAGACTTTACAATATAAAAAAAAACTCATGTATATGAGACATCTTAAAAAGAAAAAGTGAATTATATAATTGGGACTAATGTTAATAAATTATATTAAAGATATTTTAGAAAAGATTAACTTACCTTGAAAATAAATTGGGGGTGGGGCGCAATATGGAGTACGGACCACGGACCTTTTTGTCATGATTACTTAAGAGTTGACGGCATGTGCTCTTTTAATGCAATTGATCACGATTTCTAATGAGTCAGATTAGTCTAACTCTGTGAAAGGAGTTAAATTTAACTCATTAGAAAAACTTATTGTTCACCTTAGAGAGGTATGAAATTAATGAATTTTTATCATTTATTTGTCAAAACCTACCACTTCCCCTTCTAATTAAAAATATTACAAGCACGTGTTGCCTTGGTATTTTTCACTCAAAACAAAATAAAATGAGTGAAAATGAACTCTGAGCAAGTGAGCATTTCCGTAAATCACACAGGATACGTGAATAAAAAGTAGTATAACTTGACCTTTTTTTTTATTTCTAAAAGTCAAAACAAAACTTAACTCAAGGGTTTTTGAAAGTTCATTTTAATTTAGAAAAGAGATTGTCCGATGATCATAAATCACGTTAAAATGTGAAAAAGCAAAATTTTATGTCTCTCTTATTAGTTCTGTTTAATATTGTCTAGTTCGGACTAAAACGTGTAGCAATTCTACATGACATGGTCTATTAATAAATAAACTACCAGCTAAAATACTATAACAACACTTTTCAAAACCTCCCCATGATAAAAATTGAATATCCAGTTTTTTTATCCAACCTGGGGTACAAACCAGACAAAGCTATGTCGTTTATTTAGAGAACTGGCGCCCAATAAAAATACAAACCCATTTATATATAATAAATGCAATCATACATTTTATTTATCTCATTAACAAAATATATTTTAATCTGTACAAAATTTAACATAAATTTGGACCAGAAACTTGGATCAATTAATAATGACACTTCCAAGTTCCAGTAAGCATCCTAAGGATAGTGAAATCATGGCTTTAATTACTATAAAAAAGATACAAGACAATTTTTTAAAACTGAAGTTCATCGTATCTCTCGTTTTTCGTCTTTGATATTCTGGATTTTACAACAAAATTTTAATGCCATAGGTTCACAAGTAACCATGTATCTAATGAGTACAATAGCGCGTTCAATAGATTTTTTTATGAAAGAAATTTATCAATGTGTGAATAGGAATACAAAACTTTGACGTTAGTTTGTTTTACTTAGTATTATTACGTGACGACGTTATATTACAAAACAGGATAATGTTTGATAAGTGATTAAACTATGAAAGATACATTTTTGTCTCTTACACAAAAGTTTTCTTATAATCCTCCAATGGAATTGCTTGAGCAATTTCTAAGAAATTGCTTAATTAATTTCCAAAATTTGGATGTTTCCAAACTTTAGTTAAATCAAAATATCTTTTTTATCAAGAGTCAGTTGATTAATCAACGGAGAGCACGCCAACAAGGATCAAGGAAAAACTTGAAAGAAGGATTTAATATTAATTAGGAGACCAATGTATACGGGAGTTGAATGAATTACAAGCAAATGACGTTGAATGAATTTTAAGTAAACAAATAAACGATTTTTATTAAAGTCTAAAATGGGGTAGAACAATATATGGTCTTAGTGCTTACTCTTGAGTTTCATTCTAAAAGATTAACTTTGAGCCCGTTTAGTTAGATTTATAAAGTCAATTTACAAAGGGAATTTATAAAAAGTGAAAATGAGTGATGGAGAATTAATTAAAGTGTAAAATGTGTGGTGATTGCTGAGTAGTTGTCAAATCAATAGTAGGTGAATTTATAAATGGAAAAAATAAACTATGCCAAAAGGGCTCTTAGTTTTGACATTTAAAGCACGGTGCAAAAACCCATTAGGACGTAGATAGGGGTGGGTTTTAGTGAGTTAGGGCCCACCTAATTTGGCCTGTAATAAATAAATAAATAAACCAACGTTGTTTGTGTGGGAGCGCGCATGCTTGTGAAATCAATTTTTACAATAATACTTCTTGGATGCACATTAATGAGAGTTCAGGCTACATTATTATCTTCATCCTATTATGCAACTCATGATGTATAAGATCCGATCTTTTTTGTTAAATTTACCCTTAATATGTTGTCTATAAGATGGCAGTTCATTTGAAAATAACAATTCGACGATTTCTTTAACAGTTGAGTTTTTTGAAATTCTCTTATCTAGGAGTAAAGTGACTTCACATATTGTTTTGTTTAAGGTAGACAAGATGTATATTTGTTTATTTTCTTTGATGTAAGATGTCAAAGAAGATTGAGTCTATATCTATTTTTCAAGCATACATATCCTTTTGTGGTATGTGACAATGAAAATCATAAATAGTTTATTTTATGTTGAAATAAAGCAGGTAGATACGTACATAGAATATTTCAAGTTGTCACCACGGAGGGAGAAGAAAATGACATCGAGAGTTGTTAAAGAAAAATTATCATTAAGAGGAACAATATTCCAATCGTTATTTTATTAAAATTTATTTTGGAGGCATGGAAACAGTATCCCTCCAAGAACTTTTCCTTTTGAAACTACCTACCACTGCAATATTTTTATGCAAAATTATAAATTAATGCAAGTTGCTATGATTTTTATTACCCAATAGTTAAAAAGAAACCTTTTTCTTTGGGAAAATAATTGGGAATTCTTAATTTTTCTATCATTTTGATTCTTGGTAATTTGTATATATACATAATTCTTTGAGTGTTAGAACTTTTCCACTCTACTACATATATATATATTTTTAAATTCTTGGTGATAGTAAAACATGCGTATAGTAATATAACTGGTTGTGCATATATGTAATCTTTTTCAATTCATCAAAGAGTGCAAACGCATTTCTTCCATATGTTATAATAGAGATTGTTGCGATTATGCTTGTTTTCTTTATTTTACATATCAGAAATTATTAATATTCTTTCATATGCTATATTGGAACTGGATGCGAAAGCCGTGGCCGAGGTGGTAAAGGGAGAAGACGAGGATCAGCCGGAGTATGGTCTGTACTTATTCAATATTGCAAGGCTTCGCTGCAAGAACATAGCAATTTCTCAGTGCAATTTACAAGGAGATGGGCAAATTTTGTAGCTCACAAATTAGCTAGGAAGGCTAGTTCATTTCACAGTCCGTTTAATCTTAGTGTAGCTCCTCATTGGCTTGACAATGCTCTTTCAAATGATGTATCCAGCTCCTCGAATGATAATGAGAATTGATATTTTTCTTTCCAAAAAAAAAAAAAAAAGAAGAAATTATTAATATTCTATTAATTTTGAAACATGTTTGTCCATTTTTTTCCCCCAATTTGTCTATAAATTTTCCATGTACATTTATCAGGTTCATCAAGTTTTCTCGGCGCCACCACTTTCTAACATAGTATCTTTTAGTCTATAATGATTCCATTAATTATTAAAGCATAGATTCTATAAGGAACCGACGCGGGCTCCTTATTAAAGAGCTCGCGATAGAGAAAACAACAAGCGGTATTTTGGAATTCACAAAAAGTCGCTTTTGGTTTAAAGAGACCACTTGTAGATTTCTTCTAATGTTGTCTCCTTAATAAGGAGTCTGCATCAACTCCTTAGGAAAAATTCATGAACTCTCTATTGACATTATAATTACTAATGGTTTATTAGTATGAGATTACCAACGAGTAAAACTATTTTTTTTTAATCACTAACTAAAATCTATCCCACGTGTGTATACAAAGTATTTTACATATATAGTATGCCATGCACCTAGCTAGCTATATCTGTTTAGACAAAACTAGACCGATTGCATTCACCAAACTCCATATCATCGGAATTGTTTCGAATCATGAGCTCATAAACTATTACAATAAATAAGTCGAGTTAATGCTGCGAGTCACAAGTTCATAGTGTGGTCTTTTTAGTTGATAAATCTTCGATAAAAATGTAGGTAGCTAGCTTGCCTTGTGTAGAATGGTCCATGGAAATGGACCACTCTACTTACGTACGTACCCCTTCCCATGAACGCATCCATAGGTGGCTACACGTTGATCTTTAAAAGGCTACTGGGTGGGTGTCTTTGAGTTTCAAGAAACTGTTCAAAATCGTGCAATTGTCACTGATCAAACAACCACTTCTTAACACCTGAAAAATCTGCAAAACTGTAATCCCACCATTTCACTTTTACTTTTATGAGTTTTGAGCTACTTAATTTGGACAAGTACGTTTTTGGTGCCACAACAGTTCTGTGTGGGGGCAATGGAAGGACTTGAGCTCATCAACTTTGGGAGTTTTTGTTTGTATTCTTTTCACGCATTTGATGCATTGAAAAGTATATATCTACTGGTATGTTACTATCTGTAAAGTGAGATGCGTTAAGTTTAGTGTACAGTTAGAAGCCCCGATCAACACGTACCATCAAGTTATTTGACTCCTAATTGACTAGGTCATGCTTTTAAAATCAGTTCCAACTTCGTCTAATGAGTTCACTGTATGTCTTTTAGACAGCAAAATTACATTATCGACTTAGTGTCACAATCCAATGAAAGTAATAGTAACAGAAACTACTAGTAAAATATCGTGAGGAGGTGAAACCCCGACTCCGGCGTGTGTTTGGGCTAGGTGGGGGAGGAGGGGCCGGAAGAGAAATGGTGAGCGATGAATAAAGCATTGTAAGGACGGAGGACCACCAATTCCTTTTTGAGAGACAAAAATTAAAGTTGTAAGGATTCAGAGGTCCACCCACGTGATTTACGCGTGACTACACCACGACCATGTTAACCCCCCAAAAAGTAAGTGGCATATATTGGCATACGTCTTGCTTTAGAATCGAGTTTCTTCAACTGTTCAACATTACCCGTAAGAACGTTCAATATCATATACTAGTCACTTTTTCTTAAAAGTCGTCTTTATCTAAACAAATAAATTCACACGGCCGAAAATAACCTAGTCAAAATATACATCTAAATTCTAATCTATCAAAATTAACCGTCTTGCGACAAATACGTAGAGTCATTTGCGATCAAATTAAAGTGTTACGCAGTACGTCTTTGAACCCATAGAACAAATTAAATTATATAAAGTGTGTGTGCACTGTTCCAAATTGTGCCCCCAACTACCTCGGTCCGTGACACTATCTAGCCCACCTTCATGATATGTTCCATGTTCTCTTTTGTTTTTATTGACATGTAAATGGAGGGTTGATTCTGACCGAATTAAAGTCAATATGATTCATTTATTATTGATTTTGACGATTTTGAAAAGAAGAGGATCACTTTAATTAACCATACTTAAAACCATTTTAATTTTTCAAGAATTTATTTATTTTGACAGCGTATAACCACCTAATGTTTGAAAAAATCGAAAAAGAATACCATCTTCGGTTAGATCAAAATGCTAATGAGAAGAATATATAAAAATATCATAACAGATTTTCAAAATATGAAAGTTAATCCACTTTGCACCTTGCATAAAGGCAAAATTGAAAAATTATTCCAGAAATGGGTAAAAGAAATGTGTTTTTTTTCTTTTCCAATTTTTTTCTTTTGGGATTTTTGGAAGTGGGGAAAATATTGGAAAAAAAGGAATATGCTGGTCCTATTTTTGGAAGAAAAAAGATTGGTGGAGGGCTTAAATAGGGGTAGTCTTAATTAGGATTAGTTGAACTATTTGGACCACCTCATCTCAATGTCTAATCTTCGGAACATTTTGCACTACACACATTTGGCATCTAATTCTCTCTCTCTCTCTCTCTCTCTCTCTCTCTCTCACACACACACACACACCCCAAACACACACATTCTCTTCTTCCCAAAACTCCCAGTCTTGAAAGCAAAGTTCAGGCCCACCCTCGTTTTACAGAGTAAACGGTAAAAACCCATGTGGAAAAGCCTGCTTGAAACTGGAGTCTAAAAACTTGGGGTCTTGGGATACACACCCTATAAAGGACACACACATATTTGTATCTATTTGGTAATATGCAACATGATCCATGATCACTTGTATGTTGTAACACAGTTAATACCATGTGATGGCGTTGCTTGTTCGAAAATTTTAAAATACAATGTTTATATCTGTTTGTGGTGGACGTGTTATCGTTCTTGATGAGATGAATTAGTTTTTAGTGTGATTACTTACAAGTTTTTTTTTTCATGGTTCAATTTAGAAAGGCAAAACAATAGAAAACGTGTTCATCGTTTATTGGGTTTTAATCAATGATATAGTTTACAAGTCATTTTTAAAGTTAAAAAATTCTTGGATGGTTCTAATTGTTATTAATATTATTTCTTGATGGGTGGGGGGCTTGTAATAATTGAGTAGCAAGGATTAGATTTGTAGGAAGTCTATTTTGTATGTATTTTACCATGACCCACATGAGCAAGAGAGAGAAAAAAGGAACCCAAAAAGAACAACCAAAGAGCAAACCCAAACTATGAAAATACGAGTGATCATCAACCCTTATTTGATCTTGATTAGGAGATTTGTGTATCTTCTTTCTCCTAGGTTGGCTTCTTGGCATGCCATCCCTTGTTGGTTTATTAAGGGTACATGTCTAAGAGAAGTTAAGTTGTTGCTGATATATATATATAGATATATAGAACAACACTTAATCATTAGAATAGCTCTAGCATGGCTAATATATACATAGATATCATCTCTTTAATGTTAAAGTAAACCTAGTCCGTCTTCTTCATCTTATCAAATTTATTTATAAGTTACCGAGTTTCTTAACCTATTAGATAATTCTACTATTCTACACAAGCCCCCATCCCTATATACCCCACTCCAACCTCCTCCACATATGGTAATATAAACACTCGTCCACTCTTCCTATCCCTCTCCCTCTCCCTCTCCCTCTCCCTCTTTCTCTCTCTGTCTATCTTGCATTCAAAAACAAGAGACACATATGGACACTTTTTTGGGGTGGGTCTTTCTTGGTTTTCAGTAGCAAATCAAGAAAATTTGAAGTCTGAAACCAGTTGAAGAAGAAAAACCCACAAAGATCTTTTGGGGTTATATATAGGTATGGCTGATCAAAGAGGTCATGAGGCGAAGACAAGGGAAATGGTGACATCTACTGGATATTATTATCCTGTTCATGATTCTTCAACTGGGAATCAAAGTATTCAGACACATCTGGCTCACCAGTTTCAGCAGTTTGAGCACAGTTCAGAGATCTACAACTTGACTGCTGGCATGGAAATGATAGGGTTTCCATCAAAGAATGAAAACGCTTCACTTTTGTGGAAGGGGTTCTTCAACAAGCCCGGAAACCACCATCACCACCATGACGGCGGCGGGTCATCTTCCAAGCCCATCAATGAGCCCGCATCAGCAAATGATCAATTTTATAGCCACGACTTGACTGGAGCTGCCATATCTGAAACAACCACAACGGAAAATTTGTCGGAAAATTTGTTGGTTTCAACAGAATCTGCAACGGCTTGGAATAACCACCAAAACAGATTGTTGGTGGAGGATCCATCAGCTTTGAGGCGCCTCTCACTCTCCCTCAGTTCATCAAATCCTGGGATTAATAATCAATCTTTTGATCTTGGATTACAAGATGATTTAAGGTTTGGTCCATCAAGTTCTAGGTCGGTAAACACTCAAAGACACGAACAAATAATGCAAGAAAACTCCCAAATCAGGAACTCCAAGTACTTGGCTCCAGCTCAGAAGCTTCTAAATGAGTTCTGCAGTCTTGGAACAAAGCAAACTGACAACACAGCAAAGCAAAAGACTCAGAAGAACAATGAATGGGAGGGTGACAATATCGTCAAAAAGCAATCTTTGTATTCTCTTGATCTTCTGGAGCTGCAGAAAAGAAAGACAAAGTTACTTCAACTGCTGGAAGAGGTATATTTCTCTACCCAATTTAATGGTAATTGATTCACCTATGGTCATTCAAATGTGTAATCTTGAACACTTTTGTGTTACTGGGGGGCTCTCCCATTAATGCTCACATGGTCACAGTCCATTAAATTCTTGAACCCTTTACTCCTGTTTAAATTCTGTGTATTCTTCTTATGCTGTAATTCTCAATCTTCAGTCATTCTTTGATTTTTCACTGTTCTATTCATTTTATTTCGTGGGTTCAGGTGGATAGAAGGTACAAGCACTATTGTAACCAGATGAAGTCTGTGGTGTCATCGTTTGAAGCAGTTGCGGGAAATGGGGCAGCGTCGGTGTATTCTGCCCTAGCTTCAAAGGCTATGTCAAGACATTTCAGGTGTTTAAGAGATGGAATTGTTGGGCAGATTAAGGCCACCATGAAAGCAATGGGAGAAAAGGATACTGCTGCACCTGGGACGACAAGAGGCGAGACACCAAGACTCCGGCTTCTCGATCAAACTCTTAGGCAACAAAGGGCATTCCACCAAATGAATATGATGGAAAGCCATCCATGGAGACCTCAAAGAGGATTGCCGGAGAGATCGGTTTCTGTGCTTCGAGCTTGGCTCTTCGAACACTTCCTGCATCCGTAAATTTTTCTTTCCCTCCCTTCATATAATCACTTAGTGTTAAGAAACAAAAAGAAGTCAAGATCATGACATCTTTCTTAACTCCTCGTTCTAGGGCATATACTCCCTATCTAGTCGGCCTCGTCGCCTATATAAGTTGATCCAAAGATTTGAGTCTTGATATTGCACATATGCACATCGCGTACAAAGTAGATTTCTTCTAAAGAATCAAATGTTTCTTCCAAACTGAAAAGAATCATCCCACTTGCTGTTGTAGTACTAAGGTTCTTTGCATGTTTGTCTCTATCATTAGTTTGCAAAACAAGTCGATATTTGTTAGTTTCTCCCCACCACCATTAAGATTCCAATGTCCACTGCCTACAACTGTATATATTTTTGTTTTGTTTTCTGGATATTTCCTGGCTTGTTTTGTTATATTTGCGTGGATCTGATTCTGTTTACAATTTCCATAGGCCCCATCTCCGTTCCCAGAATTCTCTGTCATCCATTCGATTCTTTCTTAAAATTTTTCGTGGAACCTCTGCAGGTATCCAAGTGACGTGGATAAACACATTTTAGCCCGCCAAACGGGCCTCTCAAGAAGCCAGGCAAGTCCCTTTCTTCCATACATTAATTTAATCAAAACCCATTATTTAATTTATGTTATCAAGGACCATATCTTCATAAAAAACATCTCCCTGTAATAAAATATTGAGGATTTTTCAATCATGGCATGGTTTTCTTGTCATCTAAGGTAATTTCATCACTTTCTTTGTTTCTTGTGCAGGTGTCTAATTGGTTCATCAATGCAAGGGTGAGGTTATGGAAACCAATGGTGGAGCAAATGTACTTGGAAGAGCAAAAAGATCATGACGAGGGCATGGATGATTCCACAACCAATCTTGACCTCGAAACTGGTGATCAACAGGACTGGTCTTCGCGAAACGTTGACCAAAAGCCGACCCACAATCAACTAACAAGAATGGATTCAGAATGTCTCTCTTCGATTGTCAACAATCCGGAGAAGAATGATGGTAGAAAGGGCAAAACCCTTCAAAATGATAGTTTTGGTAGGGTGGGAAACTCATCATTTGGTGCCATGGAATTAGACTTCTCATCATACAATCATCATTCAGCAGGTGTCCCCACTCACAATTTCATCAACACTGGCGGCAGCAGTGGCGGTGGAGGTGGCGGTGTATCATTGACATTGGGATTACACCATGCAAGTGTTGGAGGAAGCATGGCATTCCCTCCAGCCACCCAAAACTCACTTTTCTACACCAGAGACCACATGGAAGATTGCCAGACAGTTCAATATTCACTATTGGATAGTGAAAGCCAGAATCTGCCCTACAGAAATTTGATGGGTGCCCAGTTGCTGCATGATTTGGCTGGATAGAGGTTCCAAAGAAATTAACATATTGAAGGTTTTATTAAGAGGGATCTTATAATATACTGGTATAGCTATAGCGAGTCGGGGAAGAAATTTATCTGCAATATGGGGTTAGGTATACATTAATCAAAAGTAATGTTTTTTGGATTGCCTTTTTTGGGTTAATTAATTAGAACTTTATCTTTTATTTGCACGAGTTGATATACTTATAAAATATATCATTGGCTCCATGGATTCACTATTTCCTTATCGTTACAAAACTTTTTTTTGATTGCCTTGTGTTTAATTTCCAAATTTTATAAAGTTAAATGATATATAGAGAGGGACATGTTAAAAAATAATGTTTGTAACATGAATTAAAAAAAAAAAATTCAAAATTAATAATCAGAAGCCTAGTTATATTTTCGCAATTCCATACCATTCATTAACGAGTATCACATCATGCTAAGCTCGTTAGTTAACGTTAAATTACTTGTTAAAGTTGTTATCTTTAACATTCATCACCATTCTTGTTCAATTAGAGAATTTTATATAATTCTGATGATAATTTCAAATATATATATAATTCTTCTTCTGCGGCACGTTTTGGAGTTAGCTCATGTTAAATGAAATAAAGACGAAGAAGAAAAAAAAGACATTTCCTAAAATGAGTGATATATATTTATTAATTTATCTTCATTTGATAGCAAAAGCTAACTGATAAATAATATTTTGTGGATTTAGTTTTGAAATAAAGCTTCCAATTTTGTTAGGGTATCATAATGATTTTTATTGGTATCCCATAAAGACAAATAAGTTGCAAAATCTGTTAGAATTTCAATTTTAGATTAAGACTCCTCATGCCCAAAAAACAGAAATATCATCATCATTTCATAATTGTGGTCCTTCAAATTAGAAAAGATTAATTTTTAATCCCCCAAATAGAATTACTTGCTTTTCGCTATAGTCAACAACGGAATAGTTTTTTTCCTTCCACTTTTCTTAATTGAAAGGTGCCTTCATTAACTTTTTATATTGAAGCACGAAGATCGATGCAAGAATTTTCGTCTGTTGAGTCGACACGCGCAAAGTGTCCGATTTACAGCACTGTTTATTCAAATCAAGTTAAAAATTGACAGGATCAGTCATTAATGAAATTTGAATTCGGTCATCGTATCCCAAAAAATGTCTACCTCGCAATCAACTTTGTCTCTTTAGCACCTGAGTTATGCATAAAAGAATTTGTACATGTGTTCGAAAAAGGTGCAACTGAACCTATATGTTTTCAGAAATTAGGTCTCATTATTTGATCACAAGATGTTAGATGCCCGACATACCCCCGTTCCTGCCTTGGAGTTTCCTCACTTCATACTAAACCATACAAAATGGACACATACGCACTGTGTTATTCAGTGAAGGGCAATTTCGTCCTTTAATGATGGATAGGGAAATTTTTAGGTTTCATGTCAAATTGTTGTGTTTCGAAATAAGGTGGAAGAAAAATGATTTTGAGAATAACAATAGGGCCACAATATAATTGGGCCCATAATCTCTATCCATCATAATGTAATTGGGTTTAATCCACTGCCCAGCCCAACAGCTGGCACCACGTAACGATTGACCCTCACAGAGAGAGAGAGAGAGAGAGAGAGAGAGAGAGAGAGAAGTTTATTATTGTTTTTCTTGACTTCCTAATTTTGCAGCAAAAAATGTGAAGGATATTAGGACAACTCTTTTTTTTTCCTTCTCCTCTTTGTATACTATTGTATACTAATTTTTTCTTTTTAATCTGGAAGTATAATAATAATAAATTTACTAAGGCTTTTATGAGGTGTGGTACATTCCATGTGGGTGTATGGATGCGTGTTAATCGGATTTAAAAATATCCACATAGTGACGTAGCGTGTATTTAAGACTGCAACTTGTGTAAATGCCATAAAACTACTAATTTAATAATTACCGCATCAACAAAAAGTGAATCAAAATTTAGAAATATGTCATGTTCTAGTTAAACTATTTTAAGCAGATTTCTTATCAATCACAAGTAGCAGAGTAAATGCAAAGAGCATAAGATAGATTGATTTTTGTGTCTAGTTTACAAATTCTCTTGTATCTAGGACTGGGGTGCGGTGCTCACTTCTTAACACGAGGACCTCAAATGAACCCACATGTGCACATATATATATACACACACACATATATAGACACACACAATGATGAACCTTGCCTAAAAGAAGATTTCTCCTTGTACCTTTACTCGGTTGCTTTTTTCCTTTTTTCTTTTTTATATTTCATTCGTGAGTAATGAGGTTAGTTATCCTTCATAGTGAATCTGATCACCATCAATTTATATGATTTTTATAAATTAATTAATAAATTTAATTAAAAAATACCTTAAAAAGAAATAATATTTTATTGGATTAATTAATTAATCAATCCTTTAATACTACTTGAACAGTTGATAATTACTAGTGATAATAAATAATACTATTCTTTCACATAATAGTAAAATAAATTATCATCTGAAATTTATGATTTTTAATGTAAATGTGGTCCACTGGTCCTTCAAGTGTTGAAATTACTCTTATTAGGTAAGACTAAAAATCACATGATGCTACAAGTCCAAGGATCGTTGATTCACATTCCACCCTTTCATTGACTTGGGCACCGTCGGATGTCTAAAACTAGGAAAATTAAAAATATGTCTTGTCTAAGATCACTTTTTTTTTCCTTATTCTTTTCCTTTAAAGAAAAATTGAGATATCACTTTTAAAAAGTTTTGCCAATTTCAGGTTAAAAAGACTATTTTACCTTTACCAATATTTGTATAAATCAAGCTTCTCCCCAAGACTCATGTGTTTTAATAGCGTTTAAGTGAGTTTTCCACGCTATTCATCTGAGTTCAATTTCTCTCGCTTACCATACACTTGTAATTTAAAAAAAAAAAAAAAGGTACGAAATCAAGTTTCTCAATACGTCATCAAATCAAGTTTCTCAATACGTCTCTCTTAAGAATCATTTATATTCTCTTTTGAAAACATATCCATTTTACCAAACTAGTTCAGTAGCGTTCAAGGTAAAAATTTATTCTCCAGTCTCATTAGGCTTGTTTGAGTGTTCACAATGATTAAGAATAGTATTGAAATACATTTAAAAGTCAAGCTTGAACATTTATTGCAATTTTCTTGATAACCCATTCAAGTACCTATGGTTGAATTTGAAACTTATCTGTGTGTCGGTCATGAATTTCTGAATACGAAAGTAAAGAGGTGGGGCTGTTTTGTTGAACCCAAATAATATCTGCCATACAGAAACCGACAGATGGGGTCTTTAAAATTGCACTATTAGATAAATTATTATTTATATATACATATATATGTACACATCATGAGGTATAAACAGTGATTTGCTTTGTCACTTGGCAAATGGTTAGGGAGACTCGCACTTTCTCAATGATTGACTAAAATATAAGTTGGTTATTTAACCGTATTTTAATTTATGTAACCACCATCAATCATACTTGTCAAGAGGAATGCTATAGGAGGATTAGAGTATCAAAAAAACATTTGTATGTGTTTAATCTTGATTGATATATTTTTTTTTTAAGAGTCCGCCGCTGCTAGTACTATGCTTATACCAATAGTTGGTACTCAAAACATTTTTACGTTCCCAAATTGACTTTTAAGACACTAGAAGATATTGCCCACATGTTAAACAGCTCTAAAATCATATAAAGAATTTTTATTTCTCCAAAAATATCGTATACTCAATACCCCAACATTTGCCTAGTAGCGTGTTGGAAAATTTTGAGCTCAGAACAAGTAGATCAAGAGAATTCCAATTACTTACCATTGGCGTTTACAAGGTTTGGTAATTCTGATCAAAGTTCTCATTATTGAAAACTCAAGCAAAATTTTGAGATATTTTAGTCAAATAAATTAGCTACTTTAAATTTTGGTTCCAAAAAAGGAACACTAAAAGTTTTTTTAGAAAAAAAATAACAACAACAATGAATTAGATTTGACCCACCACCATCTTGATAGAGATACAGCATTAACTCCACTTAACTTTTTATATTTTTTTTATACAAAAAATGGATAACTTAATGGTCACCAACAAATGGGACCATCAAATTGTCCAAATAACCAATTCCACATCCAACATACATAAACCAACAGTACGTTGTACACATGTAACATCTTTGCAACTTCTGTTCAACCATATTAAATATTAAAAAAAAAAAAATGGATTGTCAGGTCCACCCGCTATCGTGCCCAGTCGAGCAGCGCAGCTCTGAGAAACCAAAGAGGACAACCAGCTAGAAGACCCTATTGAAATACAACACTCGTATGCTTCCCCAAAGTGCGCGCACAAGTAATATAGGGTGAGTGATGTTGACGAGTAACAAGAAAACCAAGCTTAATAAATATAAACAAGTAGTACATCAAACTTACATATCAAGCAAGTTTTTACTAAACCAGTACAACCTCAATATATTACATATAACAGAATCAGCAAGTCTGCAATTCTATTCCATTCTAAATCACATTCTATATCAACGTCATTCCTTGGTAAGTTCATTCATTAGGAAACACAGATAAAATAAATTAAAGCATTTTTCACTCTATACTATACGCTAAAAATATAATTTCCAAGTTGCATTAGAAGTCTAATCTCACATGCCACCATTTCAGGAATACCAAGATTCTCTTCCAAAAAACTATATTCAGACATTGGATTCTTGTTCCTATTGATGTACCCATGAACTATCATTAGAAGAACAAGATTTCAGAATACTAGATTTAGGAAACTGCAGCCTCAATAGTCAAAATGTAGGTACACAACTACAACTCTCTACATTGGTGCTTTTCCTCCCATAACATTTTTTTTTTCTCAGTGAACTCCGTAGCACCCTTGGATAAAATATCAGAAGATGTGAACTTAATTAATTAAGGAATACAGCTAAGAGACTAATGAAATAAGGGCAGTACAACAAGAAAAAATTAATGAGCTCACGTTTTTAGGCACTTGTCGTTTATACTTCGCTGATTTCACCTACTCTACATACTCCAACATCTATAACCATGCCTTCCCTCTTTGATTCCAAGACTCGGCAACAATTTCTCCTGGGAGACTGCCAAAAGATACAACGACAAAGTAACATTATACATCCAGCAACCAAACATTGAAACTGCTAATCTGTCTGCTCGCTATCAAGCAATGTTACACGGAGATGAACATGTGTGTTAGATACATGACTCATACATGTCGACACGTGATTTTTGTGAAAAATAAGACTATTGCGGAGTGTTAGAGGAGTACAGGTTTATGATACGACAGGATACATGTTCATACACACATGCGATTGTGCAACATAGCTATCAAGGCCAACTATAATTCTTGGAGGTCATTTTTAAGGCACCCATTAGTCAGAATATTCATTCCTAAAGAGGATTTCTTTTGTAGTAGGTGAAATCATAGCCTTATTAGCACGCATTGCCATCTAAAGAAAATATGGTAGCACGAATTATTTACTGGACTTTGAATAATACACGTACCCTTTTCCAGAGAAATGGATCAGGTTTCTTCTGGACCACCACTCTTCCAATTTCAGCCGGGTTAGCCATCTTCCATTTGCAAGTTGGATGAGGAACTATATGGCGTGTGTATTCACTCACTGTTTGATTTGTACGATAATCCATTGTAGCATTAGACAAGTAAAACACGAATGGCTTCTGGCATGGGTTTCTCATAACTGGCCTTGTGTTGAATGCATATGCCGTGTAATCTGCTCTTTTGTACCAATTTAAGAAAGTCCTTGATGGCATCTCCATCTCCCGCGGCGATAACACCCCACGAAATATTTGAATAGCAAACCCCCACGAAACAGAAACTGTCCAACTATGCTCTTTGTCATAGCAAATGGATTGTTGCATCAGACCAGCTGAATCCAGACTCATTGGAATTTGCAAACGTTGTAGAGCCTGCACTCGAGTAACATTTGGAAAGATTGGCTCCACCACATCGAGGTGGTGCAAAGACACCAATGGTGTTACAGGATGTGCTGCTAGAAGCCCAAAGAGGTTCCCATACACGTCGTACTGAATAGACATCCAACACAATAAGAGCCATCATCAGTGACAAAGCTCTAATAACTAATTTTAATAAAGTTTACAAAATCAGCTATAAACTTAATCATTAACCAGATTACGTACTACATTCCACTACCAAATATTAGATCAACTCATATGACTCTGCACCCCTTCAAGTCTATGGCATTGTCGGACACATGAACTCGACATCGCTAAGAAATTAAGCTAAAAGATTCATATTCCTTACATCTAACTTCTTTCATTATTGCGAATTACTACATGGTCAGACACTAAGCCAGTCAATTATGTGGTGGAGGGGTCTACATACAAGACCTGATTGAAGTATTGGTAATGTCAAACCTAAGCTAAAAGTCAACAAATTTTGACCCCCAGCACATGGAAACCAGTGAGATAGGGCCACTTACCAACTCTGTAGAACATATCACCCTAACTTGAAGAAATCAAATTGGCAATTAAAATTTTAAGAACAATAGTAACCCTAATCAACAGCCATTGTTAATAGTTAGAGAGGAAGCAAAGATCTTGTCCTTATTAGCAATACTACCATCTGCCTAACTACATCATCTGCCACTCTATAGTACAGTTTGTTTAACGCAATATTATAAGCACAAGCTGCATTTTTTTCCTTATTCATTTAATCTTTTCCCCTTTTTTTCTGGTTTCATTATATATTTTGCCTTGAACAAAACTGTAGAAGTCTACACATGTCTAGTACTATATAAAAATACATTGTCGGCAAAAAAAAAAAAAAAATCAAGAAAGAAACTTACCTGGTGAAAGCCGAGTTCTTTGGTGAGTGGAACACCGAGTTCAGCCATACAAGCCTGCATTCTATCATCAGACCCATACAATCCAGGGTACCTCTGAATGCATCTATCTTGAATTTTCTCAAGAGCTTTAGCCAATGGATAGCTTATAGCAAAACCCCCTCCCCCATAAGCCATTCCATAAGAAAAATAAATGTTCTGC
This sequence comes from Nyctanthes arbor-tristis, assembly GCA_963692815.1. NCBI lineage: Eukaryota > Viridiplantae > Streptophyta > Magnoliopsida > Lamiales > Oleaceae > Nyctanthes > Nyctanthes arbor-tristis. The sequence goes on along the minus strand of CAVNYN010245123.1, from coordinate 20,618 downwards.
AAATGACTTTCACTCAAACTCCCGATGTAATAATACTGATTGTGGTCATATTTGTTCAAAATCCTCACTAAATTATCAGTTACAAACACTGTATCATCATCTCCCATTACAAACCACCTTACATTCTCCATCCCCAACCTTAGTGTCTCGGACACAATGCGCGAAATCCGAATTGCAGAACGGTGTCCCTGCTTGTTCTTGTAAGAAAACCGGGATGTATCCCCGGAGATTCTTAATTGTGGGAGTTTCCCAGATTCGTTTCTGTAAGTTTTTACATGGCTATCAAGCCAAACAATGCCCCTCATTTTCTTTTCGGGTTTCCACCATACCTTTATGTACTCCTTTCGCTTTTGCCACAGCTTGGCGGAAGCTGCAATGCCGAAAACTATGTGTTCAAGCCCAGTTTTCTCGCCATTTTCTTCCCCTTTCAAGCCCGATTGGAAAGGGGATATTTTCGTATTGTGAGTGGTGTTTGATGATTTGTGAAGGGAAATGCTGTTGTGGCGAGAAAGGAAAATATCTTCGTCACAACTGGGAGAAGCTGAAAGAAGCTTCAGCGTGTACACTACATAAGTGGCAGAAACGAACAGAATTAACCATACCATGAGCTTCGGCAAGGATTTACCGTGCAAGCCGGCCATGGAAATGGGCGCTCCGGGAGGACTCCTAATCGGATCCCAGAAAATCTTCTCCGGATTATTCTGGGTAGCTTTCATATTTTTGTCAAAAGAACCCAAACTGAACAAGGAATCAAACACACAAATCAATCAGAGTTTATTGGGTAAAAACAAATTTCTGTAAACATTCTAGCTCAAGATGAGAAAATGCGGCGAGATTGTCGATTTCTGGGAAAGAGAAGCACAGATCTGGGAAAAGAAAAAACAGGATTTTACATTTATTCAACAGAAATCCAAGAAAGGCAACAAGGGATGAATCTGGATGGGAAAAATCAAGAAGTGTCAGTGAAAAATGGGTAAAGCAGAGTAGCATGAACAAGTCCCAAGTTTCTCACTCTCCTCAGGAAAAAGCTCCCCAAGAAAACTCCTTTTAGAGTATTAAATTAGGCCCCAGAATCGGTGCATATGTTGAATTTAGAATAGTATAAAATACTAAATACTAATGATCTAATTGTCTGAGGAAGTAGAAAGATACAAATTACAGACGTGTGTGTGTGTGGGAGCTCGGGGTGCCCCGGGGCGGGGGGCGCGGAATCGCTGAGGTGAGGATCTATGGTGTCTTAAATGGCGTTTCTAGACACAGCACACACAATGATCGGTTCATGTCCTACGCGTTTCTCCGATTTTAGTGAACATGAACATGTTTTTGGGGGAGAACGCCATGCTTTTAGCTGATTAACAACTTACACGCAGTTTAGGCTCAAATTAAGTAATCATTTGGACAAATAATGATAATCAAACAAGCTCTTAGACATCTAAATTTATGTGAATTTTTAATTGGTCATTTATATAATTATATGTGAATTCTTAATTAGTTATGCACTCTTGTACTATTTTTTCCACTTTTTCCTTGGTCTAATCAACTCCAAAAATTTCCAAAAATGAGAAGTTAGTACATTCACATGACCGACGAGGCAAGGAAAAGGATAAAATACTTTAGAATGGCCAAACATTCAATTACTTCTAGTTAGTGAAGACTAAAATATGAATAGACATATAAGTTCAAATTAATCATTTAATTAGACCCCTATCCACTTGAGATCGGAAGAGCGTCGTGT
>CAVNYN010245123.1:0-18863 GCA_963692815.1 Nyctanthes arbor-tristis | reverse complement strand
CAAAGAGTTACAAGAAAAACTCACAAGATGCTAAGCTCGCCAATTTTTCTCTCAAAGACTCAAGTCACTCTTGTACATAAAAGAAGAGGAAAACACATCTATTTATAGGCTTTGTTTACTTGGAAGATAAGATAATTCCTTCTAGGATTTGGATTCCTTTTCCTCCAAGAACTCTTCTTTTTTCCTTTTCCTTTTTCTTTTCAACTTTGGATTATTTTTGACAATAAATCCAACACAACTTACACGCGGTTTAGGCTCAAATTAAGTAATCATTTGGACAAATAATGATAATCAAACAAGCTCTTAGACATCTAAATTTATGTGAATTTTTAATTGGTCATTTATATAATTATATGTGAATTCTTAATTAGTTATGCACTCTTGTACTATTTTTTCCACTTTTTCCTTGGTCTAATCAACTCCAAAAATTTCCAAAAATGAGAAGTTAGTACATTCACATGACCGACGAGGCAAGGAAAAGGATAAAATACTTTAGAATGGCCAAACATTCAATTACTTCTAGTTAGTGAAGACTAAAATATGAATAGACATATAAGTTCAAATTAATCATTTAATTAGACCCCTATCCACTTGATAGTTTCTGATTAATGAGGAGGGCTGAACTAGATATTCTTAGATTATAGAAATATAATTTCTCATGATGGATAACTCAATAACTCTATCCAACTCTCTTTGTATTTAGTTTATCGCTAGAGATTCGGTGTAATCGAACTATGTAAATCAAATGGATTCGGTCTTTCTTGCTCTTATGTTATGTCTTTCCATCTAGAGGATTTGTGTTTTAAGAAGAGTTTTGGTGATATGTAATCTGCTAATCACAATAACTAATTAGCAAATTAAACACTGCATTCTTTAATGGATTGAAAAAGATAGTAAATGCCAGATTTTAAGTGACACATGGCTCCAAGAAAAACATTAGTGACATCTGTTCGTTGAACAATACGCCCAGGGGTCAATGGAGCACATTCAATGAACGCGACATTTTCCTATGAACGAGTGAAATTTTCCTAGGAAAATATTTCTAGTCCTCTAGAGTACAATAAACTCGGTGCACTTAACAAGTAAAAATAAGTAGACTTAGACTATGATTAATGTGGGTTTTTCGCCTATTTGTTTACCTGCATGCAAATAACGTCAGGGGGGAGTAACCCTATTTTTGGGGTTTTTTTTCCGGTTGAGTCAAATAATGTATATGTTGAATATAATGAAATTTAACACTTTTAAAGGGGATAGATTCCACTGTTGTAATTGGTTTTTTCCCCCTTTAATCTTTTTTCTTTTTCTCCTTCAATTTTACACTCTGGGGTTTTTACCCCATATTAATCTTACTCTTAAAGGTATCAATTAATCAATTAACTGGCTTCTTCCTCATTTATTTGAAGTACAATAATATTAGAGGTCGATACTCTTGAGTACTAGAAATTCACTCCTTATGTCATACGTAGTGCCCTATTTTTTTCTAAATGAATCATTAGAAAATGTAACTATCTCTTATTGGTAGGTGTCAATTGTTGAGTTCGCTTCAATATCAGCGAATGGTGTCATAAGATGCAGTCTGAATAGAGCTATAATGGGACTCTAACAAAGATAATGAGATTTTCTTCAATAACAAAACATTAAGTAGGATAGATAAGATAGAGACGAAAATATATTTTCAATTCAAATCAGGAAAATACTGCCTTTCTTATTAGCATCTAATTTGGTGTAATAAACATCCCATCTGAGTGTGCATTTGTCACATAATTGAAGAGAGGATAGTGTCTTAAAGAAATTCAACAAGCTACCTTTGATAGAAGATAACCCTATATTAAGCATGAAATGAAAATAAATTAATTAATAATAATTACAAGAAACTTGGGAATCACAGCAAAAGCAAGATTATCAAAACGTCAAGCCGGTATCTTGCTTGAAATGACTTCTTTTTAAGTACGTTAATCTTTATTATATCAAATACATCAAACCCGCATTTTGTCAAATTAAATTCCCATTGTAGACATTGAATTTTTATTTTATTTTATTATTATTATTATTTTTTTTGGTTCTGAACTGCCGTCGTGTACTGAATTGCAATTGAAATTGAAATGACAGGTTGTGGTTTGGGGCTGCCAAAATATAATGTTAATGACCTGCTTTCTACATTTTCAAAAGATTGGGGGCCTCGAGTTGTGAATTTTGTGGACGGGCCAGCCCAGGCCTGGTTTCTGTTTCTAGGCTTATTTCTAGGTGGGCTTCTCCGTATTTTTTGAGTTGTTTCGAGTGTGTTTGTCTTTGCTCATATTTGAAAATAAACAATTTCTCTCCCATAGCTTAAAAAGAAGCAAAATTATGACAGCTCATTCTTAAGCACCAGCAAGAACAAACGTGCTCTTAATGTAATTAAATTGAGTTTTATAGTGATAAATTGAGTCTTATTTACATATACAAACTTCCCATTTGAGTCGGGAGTTCTGTTTTATGTAGTTAAGTTCATAATTATTTTTTCTTGAATGCGATTCAATTCTCAGTGCTACTCATAAATATGAATCTAGTTTAGTCAAAATACCCATCATAAGTTAACTTAAATTAACTAAATCTTATCTGAATCACTAATTTGCGGGGAAATTGTTTGATAAAGAATATGTTGTTTCATGGTGAAGAAGATAGTTTTACAAGCCTTAAAATTTGTTGGAAAGAATGCGTACATGAATACGATTTCAGGGGATCAAGGAAAAAGGAGGAGGTATATAGATAGAAATTGTGTAGGGATGTGTGTGAGGAGTGGCGGAGTGAGGAAGAAAATTTAGTAGGGGTTAGTGGTAAAGTCATAATTATTTAACCAGTGATGTATGATTTATTTTATTTCTTTCACAAAACAAGACTTTTAAAAATTAGTTCGAATTGTAGTCTATTGGTTAAGATGCCCGTGTTCTAAGTCGGAGGTCCCGGGTTCAAACCACACATGCCTCCTCCCGAATTTCCCTCCCCTACCCTTTATCCCCCATGCAATAAGAAAAAAAAAGAATAATGATATTTTTTTACATGTAATGAAACAGTTATCACACACACAAAACTTCATATAGTACAATAACCTTTAAAAAAGACGATTTTGTAAAGTTATTATAGTTTGAATTACAATGTGACTTAAACCCATAACAACTTTGCACAAGGGAATCTATTGGACAAATTTAACTTCTTAAGTTGCAAAATTGAAAATATGCAGTTCAAGTTAGAGAATTGAATTTTATTCAAAACAAAAAGAAAACAAAATGGTCGATGAACACTGACTTTTGATTAACAATAAAGTAAATGAACTAATTATTCTGTGTCCAATTTACAGTCTACTACATTCAAGGTAAAGGAAAAAGTGGGCTCATATAAAAAAGAGAGGGGAAAAAAGGAGGCCACTGGGGTCTTCTATTAGCCCATAAGTGGTTTCGCCACTGTGTGTGAGTCGTTGATCTGTTAGCTGACTTGGGTCTTTAAATAAAGAGCATGATGAACTTATGATTAGAGTCAATTGGGACTATTAAATCTAATTGACAAGAATTGATAATTACAGACGGCAAAGATTGGGGTTTTGGAGCCCATATCCAGTTTACCACTTGACTTCATGTAAATTTTCCAATTAGCCGATCAACCTTGTATCAAAACTAGCCACCCACCAATTCATCTCAAGAAAGTAACCAGGGGTGAACTGAGGAAGCTTGATTATCCTTGCTATTAAATTAAACATGGATCTCCATTCTTAGGAAATTGGATTATAAATTTTGGACTTTTGTTTTACACACATTTTGACTTTCAGTAATTGTTTGATTTGATTAAAGAATTAAACCGAAAATGATACATAGAAAGAATGATTCAAATACCGGCAACTAAGCAAAGTATTGCTCTATTAGGGGCCGGTGGGTTTGGATAGTGGCATGGCAGGGATATTGTCTAGCTGTATTAAGATTTCTTTAACCTCAACTTTGACAAATTTAATGTCTTATATTACAATCTTTTTTGAGGTTTCCAGCACCTAAACACGTGTGGGTTCAAGAGGTCCCCTTATAATATTATTTCAGATATGGAGAATCTTAATAAATATGTAAATGGTTAAGACACTCGCTATTTATATATTATTTATATGTTGAAAGGAACTCCACTTTAAGTTTACATTATATTTTTAATTTGGATAGCTGGATTATTTTACAAGAGAAGCCTGAATAGGTAAATTAGCAATACCAGTGGTACAGAGACCGAATTTTCATAAGACGAGACATAAATCTCATTTGAGAAAACTAGCAATATAAGGACACAAATTGTACTTAGCAGTGTTCTTTACATATTGGGTATAGATCAGTAAGAGATTCATTTGAAAGCGTTAACATATAATCAGGCGCTAGATAACCCAGTACCATGAGCAATAAATCAACACTTCTTCTGATAGTTAAATTACCATTGTAGACTAGTGAAAACGAAACGTAGGGTGTTCTATATTGTAGCTAAAACAACTTACAACATAAATAAAACAAAAGTACAATATTTGCATTTGAGACAAGAAAAGTTCCCTATGCTATAAATCATGACCAGTAGTGGTGGTGGGAAGAAGCTATTGAAAGCATGGAAAGAATGGAATGGAAAGCAGCTGATGCTATTCTTGACTTTATCTGCCCCCTCTTTGGCTGTGGCCTTCTGCTCTCCAAACCTTTGATTGCTGCTGCAGGCACAGCATTACTCATCTTGATCAAACTACTACTTTGAAAACGCGACTTGAAAGGTGTGATCAAAACAGAGGTACTTATGGCAAAACGAGATGATCGACAAAGAAAGCAAATCTATCCACTTATATACACACTTGGTCTAACCAAGCTAGGCCATGCTCTTAGGCTTGTTTAATAAGAGTTTTGATGGTTTTGTGTACCAGGGGCTGAGGAAGGATTCATCTGGGGAGAAATGAAATCAAGAAATGGGATTCTCTAGAAGGGGTGGGGGCATGCCAGCGGCAAGTCTTTGCTGTACAAAGATTCTTGCACCCCAACTTGTGAAAAGTTGAATTCTGGATTAGGGACCCTATGATTAATTTAATCTACATCTTGTTTTGGGTGTCTATGACCTTAGATTTTGAAATTATGATTCCTAGGTAAGATTTGGCTATTTCCATTGTCTCAAATTTGCCAGCTAAACCTGATTAAAATATATGGTCAGGGGGAGCAAACCAATTTGTATACCTTTTGATTATTGGGATTGGTCTCCGTGTTCTCCCTTAAACATTCATGGTATGGAACATTGAATAAGACCAACCGTTTCAAAAAGGAAAAAGAAGCCCAAATTTCGAAACAGCAAGTGTGAGTAACAGCGTGACCAGTTGCCACAGTATAACTTGTAGCTGTTGAGTAAATAACAGCTCTTATGTACCCTGCTCGCGCCTGGTGCTGAATAAGTACTCTTCCTTTATGAAGGTAATAGTTTATGAATGTGGTTAATTGATACTTCACACCCAAGTATTTTGCAACAGAGATTATTACATTTTAAGAAAATATATTTAGGTGCATTTGGCCGTGTCATCTGTCTCTACCATGTGCAGCCGCAGCAATAAATGGTTTTAACATTTAAAAGTAGCTTTTTAATTCTTGTTTTCCGGTACAGCAATACAGGATCAGATTTGTTGCCAAACATTAACAGAATCATGAATTTTCTTCATGGGACAAACTTTATTTTTTTTTTGTGGGTTGGTGGGGGGGGGGGGTTTGTGCATGTATAATCTAATATTTGGCATTTTGTCCCAAGACTGTCCCTTTTCTCATCATCCTCATCCACACCACCCACCCTTGCATAGTTGCATTGAAAGCCATCCTCAAGTTCTCAATCTCTCATGGTTTAACATCACTCGACTAGATTATCTTGCATGATTCGCATCAAGAGTGGTGAGGGGATTCGCCTTTTTGTGACTCTGCCAATCCCAAGTTTAGGTACCAATGGTATTCATCCAGACCTTTTCTTAGGATGGACCAAATTTTGATTATTTTATCCCACAAGAAGCTCATGTTTACTCCTTCAATTATTGCTTAATACTTTGGTCCCCAATCATCAAGCAATAAATACACTAATTAAAAACCTGCTGCACTATTGGAATATTTGAAGGTCAAAACAATTTAGCTGGCATGCCTCCCCACTGCCCCGCCTAGTGAAGGAGCCCTGCTACACCAATCAATGCCCCCAAGACCTATAGCTCCTCCTATATATATACACTAGCAATTCATGCAGATCAAAAGCAGGCAATCAATAATCCAAGTTCAATTTTCTTGAAAAAAGAAAACATTTTCTTTGCTTCCGGAGAGTTTCAGACAAGAAAATGAGGACTAAAATATTTGATGCTGGTTCTGCTTCTGCGTTCGATAAGAGTTTGAAGAGAAATAGGCCAATTCCCAAGAGAGGACAAATCAAGAAGAGAATAGCAGCAAAGGCATTCCAGTCACTGGTTTCTGTAATTTCGACATCCTCTGTATATTCACCCAGGAAATCATAGTTTTCAGGGCACTGTATGAATCCCCTTGTGTCATTTTTGCTTAGTATTCTATGTAAATCAAAATGTTTGGATTGATATCAAGAGGAATTGAGGAATGGACTTTCTTTATGCAGTGCATTCACTTAAATTTGCATATTAATTTTTGCAATTGCGCTCAAAGTCCACGTTCCCGTAATAATGAACTTGGCTTGTACATGAAGGGCATGTCTCTGTCAGTTGAAACTTTGACAACAAATCATCAGAAATTAAAGAGCTAGAAAGGTCAGAAGAATAGTCGCTTGATTCCCACATGGGGCTTCCTAGCTTTCCCCAGGAAGTTACTCTCTATGGACAACCTAGTGCTAAGAATCAATTCTATGTTTAGTGGTCAAGGCAAGAAATATCAGTACTTAAGGTTAGGAACCATGAAGAAATGCCTTATCCTTGGGTCAAGCGACAAACGTTCTCCTACTTGCCATATCCATTCTTCAACTCCATATATAATCTGTGTACTTTGAAACTGGTAGAATGTTTATGAAATCTTAGTCTAAGCCCATCTAGAATGGCAGCCATCTGCAAACTTCCCAGGGTTGTCGTGAAGCAGACTCAGGTACAGATTGGCACAGTGGCAAGTCATGCCCCCGGCACCATGCCACTGAAAGGAACATGTTGGCTTCAACAAGCAAAAACTAAGAAGCCACAACGACTGATATTCGTAGAGAAGAGAATCAAGCGAAAACCATTAAAATTATCTGCAGCATCATTCGGTGATTCTAGCCTTGATATAAGTTTTGCTTCTCCAGCACAGATAATTATTCAGTTCTACTCTGCCATCAATGAGAAGAACGTGAAACGGCTGAACAAGCTAATAGCTGATGATTGCTTCTTTGAGGATTACTCGTTTCCTTCACCATTTCAAGGGAAAAAAGTACTGACCACTCTTCCCTTTAGCAAAAAGGTATAACAATTTTAGTTTTCATTACTAATAACCAATCATTTCTTGCACGCAACAGAAGGCCTTGCATTTTCTAAGTCAGCTGATTGCCTGCATGGGTCAGAATATGAAGTTCAATGTAGAGCTTATCTGGCAAGGGGATGACTCCACAGCTGGAGCATATTGGCACTTAGGTACTTTCTCGACAGTCTTCATAGAGTCAAAAGCTATGTTTACCAGGTAGCCCATTTCGCTCAAATTTGCAAAATGCAGATTGGAACAAGATACAGGTCCCTTTCACTAGAGGGTGCAGCTATTACAAACTATCAAGTGACGGAGATAGACTAGTCATCAAGTATGTAATAAGAAGCATTTTGCAGGCTATTAATCTTGCCGAAACTTGACTTTTCTAGATGCAAACGGTAACACACCACTAAACATATGCAGGGAAGCTCGAGTTCTTATCGAGTCACCTATCAAACTGGGAGGTGTAGCACTGGTATTTGGATAATTGCTTCTGTTTTCTTTTTCATTTTCTGCACTTGTCAACATTTTGAATCAACGTCCAAAAAATTTTAGCCGTTGCCAGATTAAGGCGTATTCTTTGGAAGACAACAAGAGCTTTGCATCGCCTAGGCAGCTAAAATCCACTTTGATTATATTTTGAGGGTGGGAATACAGAAATCTATTTCCTTGCAAGTAATATTACAGTGTGTTTGACAACTTATCCAGATTATAATGATTATAATCTGCCACACGATATCATTTCATTTGTTTCACTTTTTTCAAAAAGTCAAAAATTAAAAGTCAAGCCGTAATTGTTGATTTTTCACACAAAACAACCAATAAAATAATACTACGTCACAAATTATAATCAAGATTATAATTCAACTAGTTGCCAAACACTCCGTTAATTCTTGGAGCGGGTAATTACAATCTTCTGAAATTCGTGCCTGTAAAAGATGCAACGTCATGAATTATCATAAGAAAGCCATGGAAGTGCAAGTTTTGCTAAAAAAATAGATAAGGCTCCTATTAAGAAGATCGATGGCTAAGAGGTGGAAATCTAACAAAAGCGACCCCCTGTTGGTAGAGCCGCTTTTATTAGATTTCTGCCACGTAAGCCATAAAGCTCCTTAATAGGAGATAAGACTCTGTAAATAAGGCTTTGTAGCCGAATTGATGAAAGTGCAAGACCGTACTTCCAGCAATCCAAGTGAGGATTTGTAGCATAGTTAGTAATGAGCAATGTACAGGAAAAAAAAAATGGTCATCCATTAAATATACGGTGCTTAATATTTCATACACCACTACCCTTAAGGCAACAACATTTCAACTAATTTTTATTTTCCTACTTTTCCTCAATTTCCAATAATATTTTATGCTTTCTTTTGTCCCTCAAAATTAGACACTGTTCAAGATGGTGACTTCACTCTTCGATGCATTCCCAGCGGCTGCAGAGTGTAAGTCATCTTCCTTCACATTTTAATGCTTATATTAAGTTAATAACTTTATGAACTCCATATTAAGAATATGATTTTCCATGCAGGGTTCTTGAAGAGTCCCCATGTCATGTTACAACTATTGCTGAAGTTTTACAAGATAGCCGTGGAACCAATAATAAGCCCACTTTTAACATGGTACATTAGACTGTTGAACATTACAGCTTGCATTCTCGCCTTCACACTGAAGATATTTCACTACCTTGCGAAGATTTTTCAAATGTAAAGTACAAACTTTATTTCATAGTCATAATTCCAGAATTTGCATTTGATACATTGATCTAAGCTTCATTTTTTGTACAAGTAGAGGACTCAGACCAAGTCTTTTGATAAACCATATTTCACAAAGCGCTACCATTAACTAGAAGGAAAGCTTCATGTCACCTGTCAATCATCACTATTATCACGTTTAGTCCATGAGTCAAGCAAAGAAAGAGCAACCAACGGTCCCAAAAACGGTGGAACCGGAGGTGGTCTGCTGAAAGTTGCAATCGGTTCCACCTTCTCCTTCTCAATATGTGCTTCACCAGCATCACTATTTACTCGTTTCTTAGGAGTCATTGTGCCAACTGTCATAAAATTTCAATTATAAAATCATTAATTAAGTCCATTCAGGGGAGCAGAGTAGAAAGAAAAAGAACCCGTGGAACTACCCCATCTTCCTTCAGAAGAAAAGATGGGCCTCAATTTTCTTGCTAAAGGCCTTGAATGAGCAATTCCTTGCATACGACAAGAAGCTGCTGTCTTCTTCAACAATGTATGTATCTGCAGAACTAAAATAGGTAACATCATTTCAAGGGAAAATCACATAATTATGGTTAAAAAAGGCAGCTCCAAATATTTTGGATATAATTTTGCATGAACCAGTTTTCTAGATGAAGCAGAATGGGTATTGAAAAAGGATTTGTGTGTTGTTAGAGTTGTTCGTATGATTCGATACACCAACTAAATTGAGGTACCAATTGTTCCAAAGCAACTTTTCCCTATAATCATATCTAAACCGACGTTCTCAAAAAATTATTATTTTCTACATTTCTACATAGGTAATGCTATACTACAGCCATGAATTTTTAACACAACCACACTTGGAGCTATCCAGTTTTTTCACACAACACATCACTTAAAATCGCATCACAAAACTATTAGCTCTCATTAATTGTGGCACTCTATTGTGTCCATCTAGCATTTTCCTTTCTCTACACATCTTTCCATACTTCCTAACTGTCACAAGTTGTGACACTTTATTGTGGATGCCTCACATTTTCCTTTCTCTACATATCTTCCTGACTTTCCATACTTTCTAACCAAACATTCTTGGTAAATTCCACCTTCCACAAAATCACACTCAACAATCAATAATACCATATGGCACATGACTACACTTACCAACATTTGGCATAAGCAGTGTATAAAACATCTCAAATGATGAAGCTGAATGACACAAAATTATACAAAATAGAATTTAGACAATGAATTAATCAGGGCAATTAATTGCCACCAGTAGCATTACTTAATAAAAGAAAATCCACTAAATTGAAGTGAGTTCGTTCCAAGTAACTCTATTGTCACGTTGCACAAAGAAATCCATAGAAATATCCCTAGAAAGTTGTTTAGTGACACGAACTCCATATTTTGTGTCTTATTTTGCAAGCTTTTGTTTGTTTTGTTGAGCCAATGCATGCAAAATATTTACTATAAAAGATTGCATCCCTTATTCAAATTGGATATATGCACAATTTTAATACTTGAGTGGCCTGACTTGAAGTGAGAATTATGCTCCTCTAACACATTAAATCACCTCATCTAAGAGTTCAACAGGATAGAGCTGAGATACATTTTTGCTTCGACTAGATCCATTATGTGCAGGACACATCTTATCACTTGGCGCATGAATGACCGTCATTAGCTCAGTAAAATAGGGACAAGATTTAAACTTTGTACATCAGCCAAAGTCGCCCCCTTGACGAACCGAACCGAACCGAACCGAACCAAACCAAACCACCACTTCTGTAGGTTAAATTGTCATATCATACAGATAGTTGGTGACACTCCTAGCCTTGCCCGAGACACTTATTCTTAGAAAAAAATAGTGAAACACTCTGTTTAACAACCATGTCATAAGAAAATAAAAAAAATGTGTTCTTCGAATATAAGGAAAAAAAAGGATGATGATCATGATCCCATTTCTACCCAGATATAGTTCTTTAAAAATGCAAGCCAGAGGGCGTAAACATAGTATTTCAAACATAACTAGCTATATTAAGCAGATTGAATTAACATTCAGAAAGAAAAAAAAAAAACAGTCTATGCTGTAATTCTGTCATATTAGCAAACAATTCGGCATATTTGAGTACTACACAACGTGTATAAATATGCAAGAATCTGAAAAACAGAAAAGGGGTCTAAACATACCTGTGATCTTAAGCCGTAAGCAGAGCGATCGAGAGAGAGTTCGTTTCACTTTTCAGAGTCAATTAGTTGGAACTTGGAAGAGTCGGAAAAGAGAGTTCTTGAAACTTCAGGCGGTTCATGGGCTTTCAGGTATGGGCCGCCGACTATTGGGTTTTACTGTTTTTATCATTGGGCCTGAAAGCTGTTGGATATACTTGAGTCCGACCCAGCCATCACGGCTCATTGTTATTAGTTACTAGGCTTTGGTTAAGTGGAAATTACAACCTATAGTAAAAACTTCTCTTGGGAAGAAGGCATTATAAAAATTACGACAACTTGAAGGTTATTTTACAAATTTTTTTTTTCTCAATAAATCTCACATTGAGTACATGGTAAGAGTTTGTTTTCATAACGGAGACCCCGATATCTCCATAACGGGACTCACTCACTATATATAACACAGTTGATTGTTTAAGATAAAAAAATTTTTTCAAAAGAGTTCTTACAAACTTATGTCATTAAAGAAGTTCCTACAAAATTATACCATTTGCAATTTCATTAAAGAAGAGTTCCAACTTTTTTTTGGGGCGTGGGGTGGCTAATGTGTATGGGGTTATGGGGTATTAGAATAATCTTATCCATGTTGGGATCCTAATAATAACCTAGTTTGACCCGAGTGATCATACTGATTAACTGGTCTAGATTCTCCATAAATGAATAGTAGCTTCCACTTGATATTTTTTGAAGGGTAGCTTCCACCTAATTTGTGTATTAATTATTACCACCCAAAACATCATTCCAACAGCCAAATGAGTGGTTACTAATATTAGGATTTGTGGGGTCTCATGTCTGTTTGGCTTTGTTTAGGAAAACTAAAAAGCAACGGAGGAAATAAATTCTATTCTAGAAAAATAAATTCTATTATTGTTTTTTAATTAATGTCTTGTTCTTCAAAAATGTATAATAATAATGTCCTGTTAGGTTGTATAGTAAGTTCATCAAATTATTAATAGATTATCGATAGAAATATGAGTAGTATTGGTAAAAATAGACATATAGTACTTAGATTAGGTTCAATTCCTAGTGTCGTTTATTGTGTTAAACGTTAAAGATATGTGGAAATAGTATTTTGATGGCCTGTGAAAGGACGAGCCTGTGTCATATCTATTTCTTTATCTCTTAAAGTTGTTCTCTTGCACAAAATGCTAAAGATATTGTGCTACAAAATTGTTCAAAAAATCTTTACACCTACTATATATATAGGAAATTATATAGAGATTCTGATGTCTTTTTACAACCGAACCAATGGCATGATTACATGATTCAATCAATTGCATACTACCTTTTTCCAATGCATAATTTCAACTTTAGACAGAAACTCATTTTCCCCCCTGTTTGAATGATTATAAATATAATTAATATATATATTAGACATGGAGCCTTGTGAACCAAATTACTCATGTTTGAATTGAAATTGAGATAGAAAAATGTAATTCCTTCTCCTGATGGATCAAATATGTGACATACAGTAATTAGGTCACTCAAAGTCCAAACTAACATAACCCGTTATAGGTGCTAAAAATTTCTACAGTGAATCATCTCCTTAGAAGAGAAAAATAGAACGTTATGTATAAGTTATACACGTTGAAAATAGTTAAAGCATGAATATATTAATTAGTATATAGGGAGTCCTTGGCTGGCAATAAGGTTTTGAACTCAAGTACTTCAACACTAACAGTGTCATATAATTATAAGAGAAGAAATTCTCAGCCCGATCTGTAGTTGTTTGCCAACAAAACCAAAGTCATATCTCGTATAAAGATATAATGTATATAGTTTGGTATTGAATGATCATGCTGTGGGATTAAACCCCACTAGCTAGCTAGTCATCAAATGGAGCTTTAATAAGCTGTCTGTTACTGTAATCAATTTGCTATTGCTAGCTAGTGTTACGTAATGTAACAATTGTTGTTCATTTCTTGTCAAATTAATTAATGCTCAACTCAAATCGCATTTTTATGAAACTTCTCTAAGGAATACTTGTTCTCCGATCTAGCAAGCAGGACATTTGTGATAAGTGATCACTTGTTTGGATTTCATTTCTTGTATTGAATCACATAGTTAACAATTATATATATTATGGGTGCTATATTATCTAATATGGCCAAATAAGTGATTTATAATCGGCCTCTAGAAACATTGGTGTGAACTTTGTAATGTCTAGAACCCAAGTTCTAGTTCTAATTAAGTGATGGTTGCTTAATTAAATTAGGTTTTCCAGCATATGATAAATTGTGTTAAGAACCTGTTAGCAAAACAAATTTTTCTATTTTCTTTTTCTTTTTTTTTTTGAAATAAGACGGTGAATAAATATTTGAATGATGGAAATTTGGTCCCACGAGATATGTATGGATATGTGATTTCTTCGATCAAATTCAAATATTTGAAATAAAATAAAATATACTTAAAATGCAAACATGGGCATATAATCCCAAGATCAAATCACATGATAGTTGTTCCTTCTCTTCTACTCCCATCTTAGATAGAGATCCGATCTAGTATTATGAAAAAAGGTGATTGGAGACTGGAAAAAAATTCAATATATCATCAGAAGTGGATTCAGGTACTTTAATTTGTTTGTTGAATAAGGCTATCAAGATCATCATGCATCTTTTGTAATAACATTTGAAACCCTTATTTTATATTTATTATATATATATATATATATCTTGAAAACTCTACTTGTCATAACTCATCAAT
The DNA here is from genome assembly GCA_963692815.1 of Nyctanthes arbor-tristis. Taxonomy (NCBI): domain Eukaryota; kingdom Viridiplantae; phylum Streptophyta; class Magnoliopsida; order Lamiales; family Oleaceae; genus Nyctanthes; species Nyctanthes arbor-tristis. Next base: position 4,789 of record CAVNYN010245123.1, on the reverse strand, counting down.
GCTGCCACTCCATCGTATTACGAACACACAAGCTACTTATTATGCATTAAAAAAAAAAAATTTGAGGTACACGCACATACATAACAAAAATATCCTGACAGAAGAAAGAAAGCACTGTGGCATATACACGGGCTCCCTTCCAACCCAACTCTGCCCACCTGAAAGATCACCAAAAAGGAACTTAGTTGTTGAATTCCATCCTGTAGGGAATTATATTAATGGGTTCCCACTCTGCTGATATGTACACCAATCAAACTAGCTATTATTAGTCTTTCTTCTGTTTTGATTTCTTTAAAGTAATGGCTTGTCATGCTTTATTAATCCCACTAACTAATCTTCTTTTTTGGCTCATGATCATTACTTAATTTGTGGGTGGACAGAAGCCACAAGAGCCACTTGTGATTGATGATAGCTAGTTAATTCACATGTCAAGTGATTTATCGACACTAGACATATATCTCATTAAAATTGGATTTCTAATTTCTTACGAGTTGCAACGTTATCTTTGCTATTATTGTCCTAGAAGAATCTTAATTAATTGCCCGTCATTAATCCATTGCTTGACATTGTGAAAAAAGAAGTTAATAATTTAGACGCTGATCAAATGTTAAAAGTCAAGTACTAATTAAACTGTGTTAGTACTGTTGACAATTTATTAATTAATAAAATTCCACCAAATCGTTCACATATATGTCTCTTGATATGAAAGGAAAGACCATAGGTGGACTATTGAAAATTTTCTAGCACCAATAGCACATTTTGTCTCATATGAGTGTATGAATGCCTGTCATATAAATTCTCATGCCTATGTGGCATGCATTCACCTCCCAGAAATACCATAATTGGACTCTCTGGAATATAGTCAACTTCAAATTATTACTTTGATTGAAGTAAAGAAGTCTGTATATCCATCTATAACCGAAATTGAGTTAAGAGACTAAGTAATTAGTTTGGCTAGGAATGCCATCAGTAGTGTAGAGTTGAAATTTCGAAAGGAGTGCTACGTAGGGAAGAAAGGCCATGATTAATTTTCTCAATATATATTGGAAATTAACCCTACTCTCTCACACAAAAATAGACACTGAATAATTCTTTTTAGGTAAATTTATAATTATTTTTTAGGTAAACTTCCTTCTTTCTTTATATTTAGATGTCTTTTACATGCGATGAGACACCACCAATTCCTGACCAATTTTTAAGTGAAGTACTTAGGTACAGCTGATAATTAGACAAATTCATTATTATTATCATTATTATATTTTTTGTCATATAGAATTCTTAGGATTCTATGATGGTAACATTTCACCTGATGAATTTAATGACAATTATACATATACATTGACGCACTTTATCCCCTTAAAAATGAAGTCTTAATTAATTAGAGTTACCTGGCCTAACATAAACGATCTTATATTATTATTATTATTATTATTATTATTATTATTATTATTATATATTTCAATATATACAATGTTTAACACATGATGTGATTACATAAATGGTCTAAATTACGTTTTTATGAGGAAAGTCCTTAATTATGTTATTCCCCATCTTTTCTTGGTGCAAGATTAGCTCCCAATTTAGCCATTAATTTATCTATTATACATATATGTGTGTGTGCAGATATATAGCCCACAATGGCATTGGATACTTATTCGTCTATTCTAGGTTGGTGAAGCTGTGTCATTATAAGCATCAACTGATGGTTGATGGCCAACTAGACAGCATTCGAAGAGTCTTAGAGAACTAGAAAATAAACCCTAGATATGTATACTTGATTTAATTTAATTGTACATATCTACAAGTTTAAAGCTTGTGTGTGCGTATGAGTTCAAGAACGACACATATATACAACCATCTATTCAAGAAAATGTCAAACTAAATAATTTTATTCAAGAAAATGTCGTATACACCCGGGCGTGTGAGGTGGTTCTACTTTAATTGACACGATTCAACAATACTACTTGTACAAGTGGAATTAGGATGCTCAATATAGATAAAATCAACATATTGACCCTATGTAGAAAAACTTGTGTGTGCCGGCAGGAGCGAGGCGCCCCCATCATTTTCATATTATATATAAGATTAGAGGTTTCCCTTCATTTTCTTGCTTTGTGATTAGAATTAGATCCCTAGAAGCAACCATGAAAAGAGGTGAAAGCTATGGTGGTGGCCAGAGTTCCTTAGGCTATCTGTTTGGTTCTGATAATAATAAGCAAGAAAATCATGACGTACCACAGGCATCACCTACTGCGCCTTGTAGGCCACCATATGGAACCGATGTCAGTGACGAAAAACCACCTGAAAGTTCTTCTCCGAATGATCCAAAGGGTACAAGGGTCCAAGGTCAGAATTCGGGAAATTTCATCACTGTAAGTTGTTAGTATTTTACATTACTATAGTTTTGTGTTACTATCATTCAAAAATTAATTAACTTATCAGATTCATGATTATGTGCTATAGGGTGACCGTCCATCGACTAAAGTGAAGTCAGCACCAGGAGGAGATTCGTCCCTCGGTTATCTGTTTGGAGATAAGCCATGAGATTTTATGCGTATAGTATCTACCTCTTCTAGATCATGTTGTTTGAACTTTGGGTTGGATTTCTTCAGTTATAAGTCATCGGAATAAAGGGAATATACAGCCAAATCAATTGTATCTGTGGATTGTTTTTCATGTAGATCGATGCATGTGTTTGTAATGTTTAATTTGTGCTCTTGGGAATTAGGTTAGGGTTTGTTTGTAGGGTTTGTTCTCTGTGTGTGATTAATTACTGCCTAAATCACCTTTTAATTTCTTTACTATGTTTGATTCATCATCCGATCATATCGGTTATAAAATAACAGTTTGTTTTTCATTGTTTAGTTTTTTCTTCATTATAGCTTTTGTCGAATTAATCAGATATTGTTCTTAAGTTCATAGATCACGCATTATAATTTAATTTATCAGAATGTCAGTATTAATTAGGGCAACACTAATTTTTGTATGCTCAAACTTTACCACTTCGGATTGGTCCGTGTTCAAGATAACAGTTATTAATTATTAAGACCAAGATAATAATACATTTTTGGAAGATAATTTATTCAATCTTAAAGCTTAGCTTAACGTTAAACTTATTTAATTTAATTAGTGAAAGCTATTAAGAGAGCAGACAAATCACTGCAGGTAATTCAATTTCTGGATTAATTGGTCTATATAACAATTTTCGGTTACTCTATATATGTACAGACATATGTACATGTGTGTATATGTGTTTATTGTATATTTATATATAAGGATAATGCTACTCTTCCTTATTAAGTTACTTGTTTGGTGACTTAGTGGGGGATGTATGTGTCTTTTTGCCCATGTATTTCAGTTAAAAATAAGAGTGTTTTATCAATGTATTAAATAGTTATTTAATGACAAGTAATCGATCGAGCAAGTAATTTGACAAGGAATATAGCATAACCCTTATATATAGTTCAAAGATTGTCCAACAAATTTTATTTACTATATCCAGTAAGGGCAATTACATCCAGTTAATATTTATTTTTTGTGCTACCATTAATTAATCTACGGCTACCATTTTATTTTTCTTCTCCAGGCTCGATTGATTGCTCTTTTCAAGTATATGTTGTCAAAACTAAAATTAGCCATTCAAATCCTTAAACTTGTTCTTGTTTTTATGCAACATAAAATGTTTTAATTTTATTTTCAAAAATATGGTAGATCGATATAGCTTTTTGGAATCCAATCTTGAAATTTGACTACAAATTCTAAATATACATTAATTAACCATTTGATATATCAAATTTTAACCTCCAAGGTCGAGATCGGAAGAGCGTCCTATAGCAACTGCAAAATAATTTTTCTAAATGAACAACAATGTTGACTTTAATGTCAAATTGAGTGTACTCATGAGTTATATTTTTAAAGGCCAACAATTACTGACTACAGAACTCACCCAAACAATTAAATTTATATAATGCACGTAACAACTGATATATTTATATATTTGAGGTTATAAATATTAATTCAGTATCGAATACAGCTAAAGAAGCACTCTTAAAATCATGATAAATTTCTTTGTAGCGTTGAAGTTTCTTCCTCTTTGATGCTGCAACTTCTCTCTAATTTGTTTGACCATGAAAAGGCTATCTGATACCAAGAAATGATTGGATCAAGTTAAGGATAGGATAATTTCACCTGTCTAGTTTGTCCAAACATAGCTCTTCCGATCTTCTACAATTCGCCAACAAAAGTGATGACCTATGTATAATATATTATTACAATGTGTCTGTAGTTTAATTGGTCCCTATCACTACAGTAAAATCTTTCACCAAATTCTATAGTTCTTGTTGTAAAGCACATTTTTCAGCCTGGCACAGTCAATTAGATAAGTAATTAATCTCATAATAGGCTAGATTAATCATCATGTTAAGCAATAATTATGAGGCTTAATTATGTCGAAGATAGATTAGTAAAATGCATTGTCACACATTGTGATCACAATAATTTTTAAGATTAACATCTTCAACGAAAAAATTTTCACTAACAATTACAATATAGAAAGGTTGACGACGAATATCTGATGATTAAAATTGTGTTACACAATTTTTTCTTTTATGTGATTAGGACCTATAGCTAAGAAGGCAACACGAACTATATTATGATTTAAATTTTACAATGTTAGTGCTATTTATGTCAATTTGTTCACGAATTGTTTTAATGGGTTTACGAATATAAATGTCCTATGTCTCGTAGTCCCAAAACTGAGTACAAATGTTCTTTTTTTTTTTTTTTTTTT
>CAVNYN010245121.1:0-19812 GCA_963692815.1 Nyctanthes arbor-tristis | reverse complement strand
ACATTTGGGCTTTTCAAATTTGGGAAAAAGGATAGAGTTCAATCCAAATAACCCCCAAATTGGTTGGATTATTGGGTTTTCATCCCATCACCACGCAACCATGGCTGCCGCCACCGTCGAGTTGGTAGGACGTGGACTGCATATTGCTCTAGCCTTATGTTGTTGGTTGGATTATTTCTTCTTAGAGTCATGTTTAATTATGTGATTTCATTAGTTGGCACAATGGACGGAAGCTCTTCTTTTCACATGCCAAATAAGCAACTGTCTAAATGAGTTAACAGAACACTGTTAAGTGACTACAGAAGAAACTTTATAAAGTTCAATGAGTATACAATGACATTTTAAAGTTGAGTTAGTAATTGAAGACAAGAGCCAAAGTTCAATGAGTACTGAAACATTTAACTCTATTTAGGTCATGCACAAGACACGGCCCATTAGCCCAATGCACATTTGTCACAAGCATCAACTTTTATAATAAATTGACCTTATTTTACTTTTTTATGGATCCGATGTGGGATGCCTTCTCATTTTGATGTAGTATAAAGAGCAAATGGAATCCCACATCAAAAGTGAAGTAAAATGAAGCCAGGATATAGTGTGTATAAAAAAGTGTCAATTGACTCTTAAAATAATAATGTTTGAGACTTAACAAACAAATAATAGTTAAATAATTTTCATACAAATAATAATGTACTGAGACCTAATGATATTATATAAAGTTCTTTTTAAAAAACAAAAAATGAAAAAATCGGGTTTCGGGGCGGGGTCGAGGCGGGGGAACCAAAACCCGTCCCTGCCCCGTTAGTGATTTGGGGCACAACTTTGTGCCCCGTCCCCACCCCGTTTCCAATCGGGGCAGGGATTCCCACCCCGTTCGGGGCGGGTCCTCATCGGGTTCGGGTTTTCGGGTTAAATTTATCATCCCTATCTGGATTGGTTCTTTGACAATATGTGTTGTCAAAACTTTGTCTTGTGAAGCTACTCCAATTTCAATGAAGTGATAACCTCTGTAAATGTTATCTTCATTCCAAAATGGAATAGTGCTGGCTACTGATTTCAATGAAGTGATAACCTCTGTAAATGTTATCTTCTCATTGGTTTTGAGAACTTTGGTTTTCCATTTAAGAACTTATTTCACAAATGATGGGTTTGATGCTGAAAATTTCTTTGACATCTTGGCTAAGATATGAACTTGATTAAGCTATAATTAAATGATTTAGTTACAAGCTCTAGTACTGCTCTTTGAAAAGATATGAGCTTTCCATATTCTTTACAAGTTCCTCCAAAAAACTATTTTACTGTAGCATCTCCAATTGCTCTAGCTTTTGTTTCGAGACTAACAAAGTTGGAGAATGATGCTTTGATTACTAAAGCCTATTTTTCAGTAATTTCTTTCTTTTCAGGCTTAAGGTTGATCAATCAGCTTGGTATATGTGCAGGGGCTTTGAGAATATCTTCATATCTCCTTCTTAACCTCTGATGAGATTCGATCATGCCTTGGATCTTAGGTGATCTAATCGCATATGTTTCACATGGTCCTCTATGTCTGAATCTTGTTGGGAATAATGGAAACAGTAGTGGATCAGTGATATGTTGGACTGGTTTTGGGCTTATTTGATGGCTTTTTTCTATCCAGTAATGATTTTATTCCTTCTGGGCTTCCTCAAAGGTTTTGAAGGACTTGTGTTTAAATAGAGTCCCTTAACTCTAGGTTCCACCATTTTCCATTCTTTGTAGTATCCACGATCTGGGCCGTCAAAGATTATATAGACTTTTTTTGTACCTTGTAAATAGATCAAAATAAACTAACATATTAGGGTTTTGGACGGATGATAAGTCTAATGTATCTGTATGACTAGATTTGACTTTAGGCTGTTGTGGCCTAAAGTCTTGTTAACAAGTCTTTAGTTCTTGGGCCTTAGACTCAGTTTGGAGGATAATAATACCCTTCTTAGTATCAAGTTTTTGTGGATTCTCCATAGCTTACACCTCTGTACCACATATAGGTATTGAGATATTTTATTAGTCAACATTTTCATCTGTTGATGTTGATGTTGCTGTAGAGCTTTCTGAGGATGACTTGGTTTCTTCCTCCTCCCTCCTTGAAAAGAGTGTACCTTATTGTTGCTTGTAGAATTGAAGCTTTGTGTTCAGGAATGTCAATTCCATCGTTTTTTCTTGGATTTTAAATTCCAAGTCCTGGATTTTGTTGTCCAATTCTTCTATAAGCAGAAGTTTTACCTATAAGAAACAATAGATAATTATCTGGTTAAAGAGTCTGCTAAATAATTGTGCTTTTTTTTAATAATTTCAATATCAAAGGTCTAATAACTAAACCACATTTGCCATCTAACGGGACAGCCTTGTTTATAATATGCTAAAGTGTTAGCTTTCATAAATGATTTGCAAGTAGAACTATCAGTTCTAATAAGAACTTTATTGCTAATCACATAAACACAGAATTTCTTAATAGCATTTTTAACAGCTAAGATTTCCTTTTCATTTATGTGATAATTCTTTTGTGCTCCTTGAAAAGTTCCCAAAATATAAGTGCATAAGTACTCTTCATCCTTATCACTAGCTTTTACTTTAAGGACTGCTCCCCAATGATCTTCTGAAGCATTTGTTTCAATTATCATCTTATCAATAGGTGTAGGATGATAAAGGGTGGTAGAGTTTTTAAACTCTTTTTCAGTTTTTGAACATATACTCTATCAGTATATGTCTATTGCCAAGGCACATTCTTCTTTAACTTCTTTTGAAGTGGTTCTCTCTTTTCTGCTAGCCTACTAATAAAGTCTTGAGCATATGTTAGACATCCAAGAAAACTTTATATTTGTTTAACATTTTGAATTTCATCAAGAAATTCATTGATGTGCTTAAGTATATAAGATTGGAGTTCTGTATATCCATAAGCAACATTTAACCCTAAATACTTAATTTTTGTTTTGAATAGTTTTGCTTTCTTTTTAGAAAGAACTATCCCAGCTTGTTTTGTAATTTGCAATACTTGCGATCTCATGCTTTTCATGATCATTTTCATTATCTGAAAATGCTAGAATAGAATCTATGTAAATACAACAATATTCTCGTAATTCTCTAAAAATATTATCCACATGCCTTTAAAAGATTCCAGAGGCTTGTTTTAAACTGAATGGAACAACTTTCCATTGGTATTATCCTTGAGGACAACTAAAGGCAGTAATACGTCTAGATTTTGGGTCAAGTATCACTTGCCAATATCCAAATTTACAATCAAAAGAAGAAAATACATGCTTTCCTTTTATAAGTGCTAACAGGCTCGCCATAGTCGGGATAGCGTAGGCATCATCTTTAGTAGAAGAGTTAAATGCTTTGTAGTTGTCGACCATCCTGGTTTTACCTCTTCTTGTTTCTACTTCTTTTCTTACCATGAAGGCTGGTGAAGAAAAGCTAGACTTGGAGGGTCCAATAACTCCTATCTCAAGTAATTCTTTGATTTGTTCTGCAAATTATTGTTTATCTTGTAGAGATAACACATTGCATTTGTTCTTAACTTACCTTTGAAATCTTCTTTAAGCTCAATTGTTGCTGTTATATTTCCTTTATTATTTACCAAATCAAGTGGATTTTCTGAGCATCATTCATCGAGATTTTTTAGGATTTGTTCTCTGAGAGAATTTATCCTAAAGCTTTATTCTTCTTCTTGAGTAATATTGACCATTCTGTTTGGTAAAATAATTTGTCCTTTGATAACTAGAGGTTTCTCTTTTCCTTTGATTTTGTGCATTTCAAGGAATTTATTCTGGAGATGGTTGAATCTTATGGCATAGCGTTCCGATCTGATCCAGATTTGTTTTCCTTGTAATCCAGAGCTAATTTCTCCTATATCCTGTATAAATCTTCTATACAGCAAACAGAAGTTGTTACCAATAATAAGATCTATTCCTATTTTACTTTGATAAATGGATGTAATCTTGAAATAATAAGACTTAAGTCTTTTATTTCGATATCCACATTTATGAAAACTTTGTTAACTTTTACAAATGATTGATATGCAATCTTAACACTAATTGTTCTATCTGAATTTACCAAATATTATTTATGTATAATTTATTTTGATGCAATACACAGACCTACTCCTGTATCAACAAAAGCATAAATAGTGTATTTGTGATAACCATCAAAATTCAACTTACAAGAAATATAAATTGAATTAGTGTTAGCAATACTAGATTTTTCACCCCATGCATTGCACGGGCATAACAACAGAAATTAAAAAATTTAGAATTGAAAGGATAACATCTTGATCATTTCCTCCATATAATACGAAACTTGGAATTATTATTATTATTTTTTTTTTTTTTTTGGTTGTTGAAGAAAGACAAATGTAAATGATTAAAAATCACAAAGGGATTATCCAAAGAGAAATACAATCAGAATAAAACTATTAATTATCCAAAGAGATAACCAAAGAGAAATACAATCAGAATAAAACTATTAATGATCCAAAAAGATTCTTAATTATCTAAACTCTTAATCAGAATAAATTTTAATGAAATTTTCTTTCAGAAAGAGATTCTTAATTATCCAAAATATAGATAATAAAATAAATACAGAAAGTAGGGAAAAATTAAAAAAAATATTAAAAAAATTAATTGTTCTCCACCAGTGATGTCACCAATAACGTCACTAGTATTCTTACGATACCAGACTAATGGCAGGAAATTACAACGCCAGACAAACTTCTCTTATTATTAATATAAAGATTACCATATGTTTTGGTACCTGGTTTGAAGCTGCTCATCTTCTTTTAATATTGATAAAATGTCTTCAGTAGATACTTCTGCAAGGTAGTACAGACTTTCTTGATCACTTAGGTCTTCTACTGGGTAGAATCCTTGCTAATCAAATTCTTTGAAGAGATTAACTCTTTAGCCATTTTCTCTTTCTGGCCGGGCACTCATTTGCATAGTGTCCCTATTCACTACAAATCCAACATCTACAATTTTTCTTTTTCCTACGACAATAATTTTCTCTAGAAGTAGTTGGTTTTTTGTTTTTGCTAGGATTACTCCTCCTTTCCTTCCTTTTAAAGTATTTTTCTTTAGAAAAATATTTCTTTTTGAATGGCTTCTTATATTTTTTGAAGGCATACCTTTCTTTTTCTAGTTGTTTTCTAGATTTTCTGGTTGGAAGGTAGTATCCATATGCTCTTGCAAAATCTTCCATGAATGGATCACAACTAAAGCATCTTTTAAGTCTTTTGCGAGCCATTTATTTCATCTGTCTGTGTACATATACTCCTCTATAAATTTCTTTCATGTAATTTTTAACTGTAGTAATAGCTAAGCCTATGGATCCTTTAGCGGTTAGATGAAGTTTATCTCCTGTTTGGAGGCTAACAACTTCATTAAACCTTCTGATTATCTCAGTATTATACGGAGGTGGAAGTTTTGCCAAAAACTTCTCAACATATTCTAGGAATTCATCAAGGTTATCAAGTAAGAATAACGACTTCAGGTATTCACATTGATATTGATCAAAGTAATCCAAATCATAGATTCGAATCATTTCAAGTTGCATTTTAGCATTTTCAATCTTCTCGGTAGCTAAAGTTGACTGGTAGGCTATATAAGTCTACCAAATAAACATTTGAAAGAATTTTTTAACAATGCTAGTAATAAACCCAGTAAGATTAGGTTGATTCTTATTTCCTATTGAGGCTTCAAGCCAAAGTGTATTGATTTACTCATTAGTTAGGGTTTCTAAGAAATTCCTAACATTTCCTCTAGCGGTTGCCTTGATATAATTCTAAGCTGAATCTTCTTACTTAGTTAGCGATAGATTACCAATCATAGTCATAACTAGATTACTAAATCATTCTTTGATTGCTTTACTATGATCAATAACACAATCAAGATCCAAAATTTGTAATGCATGTCCTACAGTTTTAAGAATAAAATTTAAAGGAATATTTTCTCCTGAGTTTGTTAACTGAATACCTCTAGGTGTTCTGAGGGTATTGTCACCAGTAACTCTTTTTCTTTCCATCTCATTTGAATAGGATGGTTTTTCTTACGATTCTACCTTGGCCTTTGAATCACTTATGACAATTCCTTGTGTCTTACCAACTTTAAGTCTTTGTGGTATTGTGACTTCGATCTTATATGGTTCTGAATCTTTTGAAATTATTTCCTTAGGCTCATCTTCTTCTGGTTCATTCTGTTCAACATGTAGAATTTGTTTTTCTTGTTCTTCAAGAAGAGTTAGCTGTTTACAATAAGATGTAATTCTATCTAATTCCTCATCTTCGAAAGATAAGAGAATATTAAGTGTATTGAGGTCATTACTACTTTGGTAGTCTTCCTCAATTTTTCTTTTGAGAAATTTCATTTAGGATACTTAAAAATACCTGTAGGTATTCTCAAGTTTGAAGTTTCTTCCTCAAATTGTCCAAAATACCTCATTCCTTGTAGAAGTGTGACATTTGAAGGCATTATTGAAGTTGCTTGGGGTTGTGAGACTGGTTATCTTGCAGCTAGCTCCTATTTAATAGTAGCAGTGATAACCGCTGCTATTCTTACCATGGTTATATTAAGATCTGGCATGATAGATCTCATTTTATGCCTCATGGAATCAAGATCTGTTCTTAGATGAGTTACCTCTTCTTTTAGTCCTTTGACTGCTTCATAAATATCACTAAACTTAGAGATATTTTTAGCCATGATTAAATACTTATTTATTTTAGGTATTTGCTCATCTCATCAATTTTTTGATGGACTTCTCCCAAACTCATAGCAAGTGAGGATTCATTTTCCATTTTTTCTTTCTGTTTTTCCTCTTTCTTCAAATGTGTTATGCTTGACTTACCTTTAAAAAGTAACTTATCTTGAGTTTTGACTAAGGGCTTTGGCCTTAAATCCAAACTCCAATTACTGTCAGGTTGAGTAAGAAAATCAAACTCAGTTTTCTTTACTTCAAGATAATCTATGAACTCTAGTTCGTATGTTATCTTTTGGTTGGCCTCAACCGTGGCATTATTATGGCTATTATGAATAGCATAGCTAACAAGATAGGTAATGGAGAAAGGTACATTGTTAGGCTTAACAAGATCCCTTCTGCAATATTCATGTACAAATGACAATATGCCATCAAAATCTGTGTCATGAAATGATACGAAAATTTTAGGGTACATGGTAAACTAAAGTTTACCACAAGATAAATTTCCTTGAATCATACCCAGACATCCCTCAACAAGATTTTGAATAAAATCGTCAACTATAGCCATTTTGATCTGGTTGATCTAAATGGGCTGATAGTGTACTTTTAAGCTAAACCTTAACAGCTCCAATCGCTATCTAGTATAGATTTTTTCTATCTGAAAAATCTATCTTTTGTTTTATTTGCCTAATATCCTCTTTTCCAAGCAAACAAATACTTGCTCTGCTATATGCATATTGGACATATAAAACAAATTCTTTATAAGATATGTCATAATAAACATTTCTTTTTTTTTTAGGGGAAGTAAAAGCTATTTCATTTCATGTCAATAAGGACCACTGAACTAAGCTATATAAGCATACAATCAACCCAACAGAAATAAGAAGAATGAAAAAGCACAAAATGGGCTAGAGTATGGGTGAATATATTCCTGGACTATATTCCTTGCCCCAGGAATATATTCGCAAATGCCACAACTTCAATCACTAATCAAACTACGAATCATGCCAAGTAGCAGCGCATTATGATGAAATTCAAAGTTGGAACATAGGCTGGAAACAAGTTAGGGGCAATCCGACTCAGTTGAGTCCAACATTTCTTTGTTTTTGAAATGCTTTTGAAAGAAAATTTTTCCTTTTGAAAGCTTTTTTCAGAGACTATAACTTCTTCTGAAAATTTTCCTTTTGATTCTTGAAATTCTTCAACTTCGTCTTGAGAGGTTTGAATTTTCATGATGCCTTAATATATAATGCATAATGAAATCATGTATGTATTGTGCCCTTTATTTCTCCAGATTCTGTTTATGCTGAATAATTACATGAGCAGATCCTGAAACCACTCCAAAGAATATAGATTGTTGATACCTCTTCTGGTACCAAGCAATCTTCTGATTTTGCCATCCAATATGGTCAGTAATGACCCTACTGTATGTACAAGTTTATAGGAATGGTATATCTTCCATTTGATATAAAATTTCTTGAAGGTTCTCTCCCATAACAATTGAATTGGTATACGGCTTCGTAAATTATCCTCAAAGGGTAGTCAATTGGCTGGGTGTGTGTACGACTTTTTGTAAAAGACCTTGCACTAATAACTTTTCTCTCTGATAATAGCAATTCTGTCTCCTACAGCAAAAGTTGGAATATTAAAAGGTAAAAAAATCAAACTTCCAATTCAAAATAACAAATAAAATGAAAATCAATCAGCTGCAACTTTAATTTTTTGAGAATTGATTTTATGATAACTTATTTTTCAGAAAAATAAATGGTAAAAAAGCTTTAAAAAAAAGTTCTAAATTTACATACAATATTATTTTAATGGGTGAATATGTGATTGGAAATAAGTTTGAGTTAGAATTGACTCGATTCGTGATTTTTTAAAATCCCTTGAAAAAATAAGATTATTTCACATTTTATTTCTAAACTATTTCTTTCCCAGTCAAGTGAAATCATCATTTTTTTTCGTCAGATATTTTGTGGAGCTTTTAACGCGTCTTGTTATTTAGAGGGAAGTTTTTACAAAATCTCTTATAAAATAGGTTAAATTTACCCTTTTATTTTAAATTATTTTTTTCCAATCACACAATACATGTGAGTAAGATAGTACAATCACTCTATTTTGTAAAAGATTTTGTGAGACTTTTTAATAAAAATGTAAAAAGAAGTAAGATCTTATTTTTTTAACAAAAGGAAAACAAATGTTATCTTTAAAAGAAAAAGATAACAAATGTTACATTTTATAAGCTAGTAAGTTTTGAACACATAACTTCTAAATTCTCTTACATCATTATGGTCTATTACCACATCATTATATCTTTAATCAATCATTACTTCCCGTGTATCACATGCACTAGTGTGCTTGAGGCTAGACCTTCTACATTGACTAGGACTCTTAAAGATGAAGTTAAAGGCCAATTTAAATTTCCTTAAAAAAGAAAGAAAGAAAAGTTTAGTAAAACCCAAAATTCATTATTATGTATCATTGGAAGGTTGTAATACAAAATTTGCTTCTTTCTTTTTTTTTTTTTGGAGAAGTATCTCGACTCGAAAATCCATGCTTGAGATACAGTTTTATTGATTATTAAAAAAAGAATACAAAAAAATTAGGGTGACTTATATGTCTTACCTTTAAAATAAAGACATTTAGCAAAAGCAATGCAATGCATGAATTCTAATATCGTTACGGATGACGCATGACTTACCAAGAATCAATAAATCAACAGAGTATCCAAACTATAGCGTATACAAGGCATATGTTGTCACGCCCCTGCTAATTTTTTACAATATTTTCGAATATCTTATGTTAATTTACAAATTCTGTAGCGGAAGCTTTAATTCAAATGGGGGGACGGGACATGTAGAACAATTCAATTTATCTTATCTTACAGAGTTTAATAGATAAAGCTAATTATATAAGTTAACAAATCATTAAACTTTTAAAGAAAACATTAAAGCTAGGTTTTTCAAGAAAATATACAAAACACATAAAAGTTGTATTAATAAATATATTTTATTGATTACTAAAATATGCCAAGTTACTAGAAAACTTTTACAGGAAAAGTAGAGTTCAAATCAATATAAAGATTATGACTCACTATTTTCTTATATGTCATAAGATGTAAAAACATATATACTATAGAGGTGGGCATGAAACCATTAAATTTATAGTAGCTTCAAAGGCAGATTTACACTACATGCACAACTCTACTCCATTTCACGAGCACGATCCAACTCCAAGATTGCCTTGCTTTTCAAATATTATAGCTTTAATCATCTACAAAAATTGTAGTAAATAAGGGAATGAGTATAAAGTACTTAGTGAGTAACAAAACCCTTCGATTTACCTTTTATTTGAAAGAATTATTTTCCAGAAAATCATTCCATCCACAAAACTTTTCAATGTACAGATGGGCCCTACCACTAGTTAAGCTACTACCCGCAATGCGCGCAAGAATCATATCAATTCAATCATGGCTGTTTCAAATAAGAGTGCAAGGACTGAGCAAGACAAGAAGGGAAAGACCAATCAGTTTTTGACAAAGGCAATATTGGCATGAGAAGAGTTAGCATAATAACGAATAACAAAGAACTGAAAAAAAACTGATGTCCCAAGAGATTGAAGGGAAAGCAGACGGAAACATGAAGTCAATTTTACATAAGTTCATTGTCAAGCAAGTAAAATTTCCTAATTTTACAAAGAATTGTTGGCCATAGATCACAATCCAAGCAATTTCAAAGGTTTGATCAAAATGGTACAAAGTCATGGAATGAAATTATGTAGTAAAAAGCAAAGGCAATAAAAGCAATAGGTGACCGAAGGGGATTTTCGAAATAACAAGTAGGCAATTAAATATGAGCAAAAGTAGACGAGAGAAGAAATTCTCCCTAAATTTCAATTGCCTTCCAAGGTACTGATAGTAACTCATATACCAAAGGTATTTTGAATAACAATTAAAATATAAGGACATTGGCATGATAAAGGTTAGCTAGGAAACTAGCAAATAGTCAAGAATTACAGAAGAGTTAATGCCCCTTGTATTCAAATCAAGTTGAAGGGAATATGAGCAAAAACATGAAATTCTTTATCAAGCAATGAGTTTTTTTTTCAAAGTTGTGAGGAGAACTATTACCCATAGGTAATGGTCAAACAATTTCATAAGCTTGATCAAATGGCAATAAAAGCATTGGACAAAGACATATAATCAAGTAAGGGCAATAATAGTGAGGCCAAAGGAGATTCCAAGATCTCCAATAGACAATTAAGGACAGTCAATAATAGGTGAGAACAAGAGAAAGAAAACATAAAGGAGGAATAAATTTCAATTTTATAAAGAACTAATGTCGATTCATGTGTCAAAGGAAAGTCTTTGCAAACGACTTTCCATATTATCAAAGAGAATTTTCATGGTTGAGTTATTCTTGAGAATAACACAAAACAAAGCTCAGTATCAAGTGATGGATTAACAAAATTAAGGTCTCAAAATTAACGGCTTACTAGTACCAATAAAAGAGAAATGTTCTCAAGTTCAAGTACAAAGCAATAAGATTATTATTGACAAATCAAACGCAATGAGTTTGTTAGGAATGCATAGAGCAAAAGGAATAATGCCAATCAATTATAAGTAAAAGGTAATATTCAAGGAAATACAATTTTCAGGCAATAAATAAGTGTTGGGTCTAGTAAAAGAACATTTGAGCTACTTAAATAGTTTACCTGGATAGATCAGATATAGACTTCTCAGGCAAGAACTGAAAAGATATTATTTCAAGAGTTTTTTCCTTGACAATTCGGAGGCTCAAAATTGTGTCGAGAAGAAATCATGTTCAATAGGGTAAATTCTAGGTTTAAAAAGCATTGGGAATATTGTCTACAGAAAGTGTTTCAAGATACGTTGAAACAACATGCAAAGGTCTGTTGGAACACAACAATCAAGGAGGCAATGGCCAAATTAAAGGCATTATAAGGAGCAATATTTCATATTTCAAAATGTACGCATATTTGTATATTTCCTTGGAGTATTCAGATTTGGCAAATCAAATTTCTTGATTTGAAAAGTATTGATAATCTCAAGAGTTTCTCAATAGTTCAATGAATCGTGTGATGGATGGTGATTCTTGATAATTTAAGGGGCCGAATCGCATTCGAAAGAAGTCAGATTCGGCAAAACAAGAGCAAGTGTTTCAGAGATCATTGAAACGACGTGCAAAGATTTATTGGACATAACTATGAGATAGGTAATTGATCAAACCAAAGGGTATATATTGAGCAATCTTTCATTATTCGAGTTTAGGCAAGCTTATATTTTGCCTTAGAGTATTTAGTAATCAATAAAAATCACTGGTCAAGCAATAATTTAAACAAAGTTGGGAAATTGAATTCAAATCTCTTACCATGTCCTTGCCACATTTACTTTCCAAATATTAAATCAAGAGATCAAAATAGGATTAAAATTTATCATAATTCTCAACCACTTTCTATAGGTAACACGACGCTCTTCCGATCTGGAACACTTAGTCTAGTAATTCAAAAAAATACTATCAATCTATTAGTCAAGACAATTTCATCAGTTCATTGGGTAAATTCATTCCAATTAAATGGGTAAATTCTTAATGGTCCATGAATTTAGTTCATGGCTCAAAATTTGTCAATCAAGTTCTTAACAAGTACTTTCGTTAAATCTTTTGGATAAATCTCAATAAATGAAACTTATAATATTCATAAAATAGACAACCATTTATTTCATTATTTGTCCCAAAATTATACTCTAAAAGGCTGATCAATAATGAGAAAACTTCAACAAGTATGGTGAGATTCAAAGAAGTCAAAATTTGGTGCATACACCGGCATGTCCTATTGTAGTCAAAAACCAAAGAAATTCAAGGTTCAATAATAAGATTAATGTAAAAATTCAAAAAAAAATCCAGTTTAAGTAGGAAGAGTATTAAAGATTGCGTCAACTGTGGACATAAAATGGCAAAAGAAATCATTTTAATTGAAATAAAGACCAATTATATGAAAGACTTAAGGTTTGTGGTTTAAAGGAGCATAAAATAAGTCCTTCGGTTAATATAGAAGAAATCATGAAGTTTGGAGACTCAATTGCAATTTTCTAGAAAAATCTATAGCTTTGGACTAATCTAGACAAAATCAAGAAGTTTCGGGACTTGACCACAATTTTTCAAAAAATCTGGCCTAAGGGCCCGACCTAAGCCGCGGTGTGCCCGAGCTGGGCCAAATTTTTCTATTGGCGGTGGCTGCACCGCAGAATGCTTGCCGCAGACTTGTGAGGCCGCACAGTGACAATTTTTTTTTTTTATAACATGAATGGAGGTCATATAACATCCTCTAACACTAGCAATTTAAAAACTTTTATCTTTTTCTTCCGATTTTTCTTCATTGAAATTGATAACATTATTATCAAACAATGTATTGTTATCAAGAAAACTTGATACTTTTAATTCCATATGTTATCTATTATGTTGCATGACTTATTTTCTCAACCTTTCTTGAGTTAGCAAGATCAAACACTTCCAATAAAGAAGATTAAATAATGTATACCAATAGGTTTTATATTTCGTTTGACTTCTATTTCGCATAATTTTATCATGTACAAAGGATTCATAAGTTGGTAAGTAGTAACTTACTTGCAAGCCAGTTGGTCGATGCCTCGTGCGGAGTAGTTTATGCATATAGTGCCCCTGGAACGTTGCTCTGATACCATTCTTATAACGCCTCCGCTAATTTTTTACAATATTTCTGAACATCTTATGTTAATTTACAAATTCTGTAGCGGAAGCTTTGATTCAAACAACGGGGACGGGACGTGTAGAACAATCCAATTTATCTTATCTTACAGAGTTTAATAGACAAAGCTAATTATATAAGAGATCGGATCATTAAACTTTTAAAGAAAACATTAAAGCTAGGTTTTTCAAGAAAATATATAAAACACACAAGAAGTTGTATTAATAAATATATTTTATTGATTACTAAAATACGCCAAATTACTAGAAAACTTTTACAGGAAAAGTAGAGTTCAAATCAATATAAAGATTATAACTCATTATTTTCTTATATGTTATAAGATGTAAAAACTTATATACTATAGATGTGGGCATGAAACCATTAAATTCATAGTAGCTTCAAAGGCAGATTTACGACGCTCTTCCGATCTCAACTCTACTCCATTTCACGAGCACGATCCAACTCCAAGCTTGCCTTACTTTTCAGATGTTATAGCTTCAATCATCTACAAAAATTGTAGTAAATAAGTGAATGAGTACAAAGTACTCAGTGAATAACAAAACCCTTTGATTTACCTTTTATTTGAAAGATTTATTTTCCAGAAAATCATTCCATACACAAAATTTTTCAATGCACAGATGGGCCTTATCACCAGTTAAGTTACTACCCGTGGTGCACGCAAGAATCATATCAATTCAATCATGGCCATGAACAATTAAGTGGATCCACATTTGAACCCCGGTTGACCCCTACCAAATTCCAGACAGATCAATACAGATACAAAGCAGATACCACACTAATCGTCGTTCATCTCGGTATCATTAGATGGCTCATAGTGTGGCAACAGAGCAGAGCAGAACATATACAGAATGGGTAGAGCAACTAGTGATTCAAAATACAATATATCAATCTTTCTTTTCAATACATCAAAATCCATGTTCCTTGCTTTAATCAAATACATGCTTAGCATTTCAAAACATCATCAAAGTTAAAAAGGAAATTAAAGTGATAGTTACTCACCTCAAAGATTACCCAAACATTCCTTATGTAGAAAAGTATTATTAAAGCTTGGAAATTCTTCATTCAAAGCTATTATTTATGTTATAATCTTTCTATATATAGTAAGGTGCCTTTTTTTCTAGAGACAAATATGTATTTTGATGAGTTTTTGAGGTAGTTTTCCGGCCTACAATAGGCGTGAACGATTTTTGGAGCTTCGGGAGAGATAGAGGAGTGGTTGGGTGTTGGGGGAGGATTGGGGGCCTTTAGGCCTATATATATAATAGTTGGAATTTAGTTAGTTTTAATAAAATTTGTATTCTGCCAATGACATTGCGACACGTGGCAAGATCGGAAGAGCACACGTCTGCAAGACTGTGTGGCTTAATGTGGATCATTCATTTATTACTCGAGAAATCCTTGTACTTTGTGTCGCCTTGTAATTAAGTCCCCGTACTTTTATTTACGTCAATCAAGGACTACCATCTTTAATTGACCGCAAATCTTGAAGTCTTCTAACGTGATTCAAGTGATATCTTCCAAATTAATGACCACGTAGCACAATTGGGGGTTAAATTTTCGTGAATGTTACATATGCATTCTATCTAGTCTAAGCAAGCCCTGTAGAATCTTGAAATTGTGTGGCTCATGAACCTCACCCTTACTTTGAGTATGATATCCCACTGAGGCAAAAGAAAATTAGTAGCTGCATTCCCTTCTCATAATATGTGTTGAAACCTCAAATCCATGGCCTTATTAAATTTACAAACTTCTATAAGACCAGGAACGGCCCTAATCGCACAAGGGGAATACCTAGTTTTTTATCGTTTGAAATATCTTTAAGTTGGAAATTGCATTGGTTAAGTGTCATGGTTTCTTAGTTTCATACATTGTTTTATACATATTAGTAATAATAGTTTTATACGTTGTTCCTTATTTTATATTTCATTACTTTCTTAATTAAAAAACTAGATAAGTGGGTAGCAACTAGCAAGTGCCCCCTTGCTAAGGATGGCAATCAGTTGGATTTTGGGCGGACCAGGGTCTCCAAACCCGTGAAACATTTTTCCCATCCCACCCAACCCTACGACCTGCCAAAATTTGAGGCAGATCAAATCGAAATTTTGACCCGTTTATTGGCTTGTTTAAATTTTATTAATTTTTTAAATTGTTTTTTCCTATTTTTTCCATAATTTTTATTTATTTTTATTTTAAATTTAAACGGGACTGGGAAATTTGCGTCCAGCCGAACCCAACCCGACCGGTGACCCAATTTGCCTATTCGACTCAACCCGCTAACCCGCGAAGGGAAAAATTTTTGCCCTATTCAGATTGAGGCCTTACAGATTTTCAATCGAGTCGGTTTAAATTATCATTCCTACCCCTCACCTTGCCCTACTCTGGAAAAAAAAAAGTTTCATTGCCAAATTAAATTTGGAAGCACTGGCGGAGCTAAGGAGGGCCATGCCGGGCCCCCTAAATTGGAAATTTTTCCATTTTAGTTTCTTTAAAAAAATTATATATAAAGGTAATTCAGCCGTACGTAATATACGGCTCACTCTTCCGGCCCAGTCCTGTATTAGCTCCTGGCTCTGCCATTGTTTGGAAGTTTTCTTTAACTTTGGGTAGTTGTGTTAACTTGACAACCTACTTATCAAAACAACTGCTTCATGTGATTCTTTTATGGCAAACTAAGAAATTAAATTACAGAAATGACAAATTTAATTTTTTTGTATCATATGAAATGACAATCGATACGTCCAAAAGTTGTAGAGAAGAAGCATGTTTCAATTAACAACAAGTTATTACGTTTTTACGTACGAATAAATAGGATACACTTTCACTCTTGGGGGTTGAGTCTTGAGCCAGCTGAATGAGAGGATTGGATTTCAAATTTCTATTATAAAATATATTGCAATATATTTTTTTTCTTTTTGTAATTTATTATGTTAATTCTAAAATGTTGCTTAGTGGAAATTTTTTCTCTTTCTTTCTTTCTTTTTTCTCCTTTTTTTTTCTTTTTCTTTTTTTTTTTTTACGTGTTTGGTCTTCAATTATAGAGGACATTTAATTTTATTTTTTTAAAAAGTGTAATTTGCAGCAATGGTAATCTACAAATTCTATATTTATGTAGACATTTCAGTAGAACCTATCAAAATTGCTTTTCAAGTTTGAAAGAATACAATCACGACCTTGGTTAAGGGTTCAATTCCCTCACCTACTATCCCTTTGTAATGTTCCCAAAAATAATAATAATAATAATAATAATAATAATAATAATAAAGCATGAAAGAACAATTCCGTTTAATTGTATCATACGCAACAAAGATTAACGAGAGTCAAGATTAGTCACTCTCTCATGCGGGAATATTTCTAAAATATATACTCTTCAACCATGGACAACTTTATGTGATGGTGCCCAAAGTTGGGTTGAAGATGTTACTCTTTGATCAGGACAGGAAACAGACAAATTATACAACCAATATAGTTTATAAAGAGGTTTTCCAACATATTTGAGAATTCTACTTCGTTTCTATTTTGAGAGTTTGGTAACATTTTGTATCAGTAATTACAAAAAAAAATTGTGTGTTCAAACTTTGCTCTTTTTTCATATTATATTACGTAATGGTATTTACAGTCAAATAGTTTGATGTTGTTCTTCTATGTATAGCAAATTATATTACGTATATAACAATTTATGTTATAGATTAAGAGTGTAACATACGCAGTTTCTCAATATTTTGGGTTAAAAATTCAAGATCGTTGTGTAATAAAATGTGCTATTTGTGTAAAAAGGTGGGGCTATGTGTGAAAAAGTCGAGTCTGTTATATGTGTAGTAATCTATATTATATGTATAACAAGGTTTGTTTCTTGTGTAACAAGCCTCTTTATGTGCGTAACAATTATGTTACGTGTGTAATAATTTATGTCACACGAACTATATTATGCGCAAATCATATGCTACATGAATTAAAACATGTAATAATTTAAACTATATGAATTTAAAAAATTAAAAAGAAAAGAAAAATTGGAAAGAAATAAGAGAAGAGAGAAAAAAGGGAATCAAGAAAAGAAAAATTAAAGAAAAAGGGAAAAAAAGTAAAAAGAAAAAGAGAAAATAAAAATTTTCAGTTGTCATAATCATCGATCATGACCAGATCATAACCGGCGGCAACTGGCAAGGGGCATGGGGGTAGGGTTGTATGAGGATGGAGCATGTATTGTTACAAATGTAAAATGGTATGTTACAAAATGGGGCAGGGTATGCCTCCCCTATACCCACCCCGTTTGTTTGTACCCGATTGAATCGGGTTCAAGGAGGGTAATGTTTGAGTTGGGAGATGAAAAATACTCATTACCCGTGCCATTTTATTTATTTATTTATTCCCTAGTAAAATTCAACAATTAAAAAAAAACTAAAGATACTTCAAAAACTTCCAAATAACATGAAACTAGCCAAAATAATAATAATATAACATTTAACAAAAATCAAACACAATGATCAAACATTCAATCATATAAGGTTAAAACATAATATTCCAAGTTACAACTAAATGATCAAAATTTTAATATAAAGTTCAAATAATCAAACAACAATTAATCACGCATCTAAACATAACATTCTAAAGCTTCAATATAACAAACATTCAAAAGTCTAAATCTTAAAATTATGCGACCTATTATAAAAACTAGTGAAAATTATAAAGGAAAAATTAAGCACAGGAATTGAACCAACCATCTTGAATTCAAATTTCCTTTCAAACAATTTTGGGGTGTCTTAAAAAATACAAATGTTTTTTACAAAGTTTTTAAAATTAAGGTACCTTAAGCTTTTTTTGGGAAAAATTAAGTGTTTTTACATTGTGATATCACAATATTGCAACACAACAACAATTCGTCAAAACACCGAGTCACACCAAAATAATTCGCCAAAACACTAAGTCATAATAAAAATAACTCGCCAAAACTTTAAGTTACAACAAAAACTTGTTAAAACACCGAGTCAAATCAAACATAACTCTAAAATACTGAGTTACAATAGAGACAACTCGTCAAAACATTAAGTCAAATCAAACACAACTCTAAACCATCGAGTCATAATAAAAACAACTAGATCGGAAGAGCACACGTCTCAACAAAAACAATTCGCCAGAACACACACAACAACCCGCGGGAACAATCACACCAAAACGTCACAACAATAACACTATACCACCAACTACCTACTATCACCTCTGTCGGCCACAACAGCACTATCACAACTCGCCAAAAATATTACAATTCACCAACAAACAGTAAAAACAACTATGAAAAACACAAATAAAACGTCGCCAACAAAAAACAATCGTTTGAATGGAGGATGAGAAGACTGTAGAAACCAACAAAAAATGCCATCAAAGAGATCGGAAGAGCATGCGTCTCGCTACAATCCAA
This sequence comes from Nyctanthes arbor-tristis, assembly GCA_963692815.1. Taxonomy (NCBI): domain Eukaryota; kingdom Viridiplantae; phylum Streptophyta; class Magnoliopsida; order Lamiales; family Oleaceae; genus Nyctanthes; species Nyctanthes arbor-tristis. The sequence goes on along the minus strand of CAVNYN010245121.1, from coordinate 932 downwards.
ATCTCCGTGGCCAATTTATGCAAAATTACGTGCACTCCTCCACCACTTGATAATAAAACTCCCACAAACTCATATTATCGAAAAAGAAAAAGGAAAATCATATAAACACCAAAAAAATCTTCTGTATTACTTCTCATATACATTATAGAGTACAATATATTGAGGAAAGAAAAGGAATTTGTAGTAATGGGCCCGATTGTCTTGACTCAGTTGGTTGTTTTGGCTGGGCCAGTTGTGGTGACCCCAACGAATATCTAATTCAAACGCTGGCAATTAACTGGAAATCGGAAGCGAGATATGGATGTCGGAGAAGAAGAGAGACAGAGGACACGCTGGTGTTAGAGAGAGAGTCGGTAGAGAGAGAGAGAGAGAGCGACAGATGAGAAAAGGAGAGAGAGGGTCAGATCTGGTTGGGGATTGGGCAACTGATATTTTAAAAATTAACAGACATCACTTTCTAAAAGGTGTTTTAAAAAGCGCTTAATTCCCTAATTTTCCCAACAATTTTCATAAAACTAAAAATATTCAATCGGGTCGGGAAAGTCATCATCCATGCCCTCCCCATTAAGCATTCGGGTCAAACGCTTCCACACTATACCCACCTCATTATTTATTTCTTGACCCCTTCAAGTCGAGCCCCATGAGTATCGGGTTCTCGGGTTGAAAGTGATATATCCTACACACCGTGGGAAAGCGATATATTTAGCCCAAACTAAAGCCCACTCCTAATTTTGGCCCAAACTAGAGCCCCACCGTTCAAGTCTCTCAGCCGATGTTCTCGTCTATTTCGATCTTTCCTTCAGCGTTCTCTCTCTATTTGGCCCTCTCGACCTCGGAAGCTCTCACCTGCTCTTGACCCTGTTCCCTCGCGGTATTGTCTTCCCTCGGTAGTCCGTCACTCACCAGCCTCTCTCCCGCACGGTTTTCCTTCA
>CAVNYN010245119.1:0-19221 GCA_963692815.1 Nyctanthes arbor-tristis | reverse complement strand
CCGCAGTCAGTGAAGAGAGGAAATTATATTCGGTGGCAACTGTAGTCAGAGATAATTCTGGGGCTATGTGGGGAGTTTATGGATATCTTTTCTCTGGCACTCCACGAGTTGACGATCTCGGAAGGGATGGCACTCCTGATGGGCTTAAAGTTTGCACAAGAAAATGGATGGCGGCACATTTTTGTTGAATCAGATTGTCTCCGGTTAATTAATAGTTTACAGGAAAAGATTGAGTTTCTTCCTAATGCACCTCTCCTTAGTGAAATCCAACAGCTTTTATCAAGGCTCGGCTGTGGTTCTTGTACCCATATCCCCCGAGATGGGAATATAGTTGCCCACATGGTCGCCTCAAGCGTTTTGTCTTATTTATTTTGTGGTTCATGGAATCATTGTATTCCATGATACTTTGGCTCGGTGATTAGCCGAGATATCAATGAATGAATAATAGTTATTACTGTAAAAAAAAAATAAAAGCAAATTTATCGTGTGATAAATAAAGTTCACTTATTGACACGGTAGAAAAGATTGAGGACTGTGTATAAAAAAATACTACTTTTATAAGGTAGTACCATTTATTATATGACCAAAGCATTTGTAACCTTTAGGTTGCCTCAGGTGGCAGACCCGTAATGCCCATGGTCAGGAGTCTCATACACAGCCCTCTGCTCACCTTGAAGTTGTCACTTCTATTCGTTACTTGCATTATCACACCTACAATGCAAAACTATATGATTTAATGCTTAGTAAGTAACAGTATTTATACATTCACATAATGCTTAAATGCAACAATTGTTAAACACACCACCAAACAAACATGGCCCATATATCTCTATATACCGCATGAGCTCATCATCAATAAGGCCAATCATTTTGCGCGCACATGCCTTGTTTCTAAGGGCTTACCATGTCTTGATTGTCACCAAGGACTTACCAATATCCATAAGAATGGCCCGACCAAATCATATCAACTATCAGGCCCCCAACACTGTGTTCAGTGTATATACCTAAACAGTAGGCAGCCGAGCCTCCAACATTGCACCGGTTGCTGAGCCCCTAACATCTATAGGGGTACGCTGCCCCAAATGAAATGTGTATACCCAAACGACCAATCAAAATGTGGGATAGCTATATAGTGATCACACCATCATCATTAACGACTCATGCCAATTATTTTCATGCCACATGCATGTTCTCATCTCTATCGTCATTCTTAATATGTGCATATGGCATGCATCATAACATGCTCATCAATGTATCTCGAGAGCACTAAATATATCATGCCCAAACACTTTCAGATCGGCCATGTCATACGTTCAACAACATATGTCTCAATAGTGCAAATTATATCATGCCTATTTTCACATCTCATAACAAAGATAATATGTTATATAAATATTATAGGCATGACAAATAGCCAAATATCACATTGTCATATAACAGCACATAATACTATTGTTTTGTGTTGTAATTGAACAATTACTTACTGTCATTCTTAGCTAGTCGAGAGGCCCGATAGCTTTTCCGCTCCAACACATTACATGAACTATCTATCAATAGCTATCCCAACGTATCCGCATAGGTCTAAAATCTGTAAATATTAAGTTCCTCATATTATTCACTTTTATTAACGAGCATAAATAATAAGTATTTTTGTTGATAGCTAAATAAAACATAACTTATACTATAAAAAAACTTACCTAATTCTGATCTCAATGCTTCCTTCAAATTATAAAATCTGAGCCGCTAATAAATATTTATACTCATTACCGTCTAAATCATGTCTAAACGGCATTTCCTTAATACTAAAATCAAGAGTCGACTAAAAGACAAACGGAAGCCGACCCCTCACGTTTGGGGAGGCGAGTGAACGCCCCCTTCACCAAAAGGGAAAAATATGGGAAATAGGGGTCAATGAGAATGACCCCTATTTATAGTATGTAGCATCCTAACCATGCATAGGTTGCCTTTTGTTTATGGCTGCAACGAGCAGCCATGGTAACTACCATGGCTGTTCGTTGTAGCCATGAGATATTCTTCTAATAATTTTTTTTACTTTCTTTTTCTTTTCCCTCTTTACCGATGCGCATGTTGAATTAATATTTGATATATTAAATAATCTTCGTTTAAAGAATTCTTAGTAACCATTTGAACTTTAATAAAATATTTGATTATAACACTTATGAGATTAATAAAACCGCTAATTAAAACGTATAGTATTTTAAATTTAATGACTTATGAATATTAACGTATTCTGTATAAAATCAGATTATCTTATACAAGTTATTTTTGAATTATTAATGACACTTAAAATTCTCAACTAGTAAATGGAAGTATTCTGAAATATAATTTAACTTTCTATTTTATTAAATGTCACATGTTCTAGAAAATTATAAAATAATACTTTTAAATTTGAGGTGTTACAAATGTCATAGTAGGTGTTTAAAAATCTAATGGAGAAGGAATTTATGTTAATATTCTAGATTTGGTGAAGTTTTATGACTTTGAAGAACATTAAACTGTTCAACTGAGATAATTATATTATTACTTTGAAGATTTGTTAAATTATGATGATTTATGTAAAGTTGTTAAAAGTAGCAATTTATGGAGAATCAAGAATAGTTGAGTATTTTCTATTAATTTCTCACATATAAGTTAAAATTTTCTTTTTCATATTTTGTATTAAGTTTTGTGAGGGAGTATTTGTAGTTTCATCATTATAATTGTTCATATATGTTTATTAAAAGAGATGCATGAGACATTGGTATTTTGCTACTATGTTCATTTATAATGTGAATCTTATGAAACTAACTAATAGACTTTCAATTTATATGGCGTATGAGTTTAATTAAATATGATATTTTAATAGCTGAAGATTCAGTTTTTTATCATCAATTATAGCAAATTGAGTGGTTTGTACACCAATTCTTGTCATATGGGTTGATTGTAACATAACATTCTGAAGAATAAATTGGCCCACAAAAAAATGATTAATTGTTGGTAGACATTAATATCCTCCATGGTATGTTCTATAAACTATTTCCAATTTTTATTATTTCAAATAGTAAAAATAGTAATTATTTTTCTAAACGTATATTTTTATAACTCTTGATAGCCATTATATTTCTATTAGAATAATGCTATTTATCTAGATTGAAGACTGATCTCTAGTTTAGTTGTCATTTCCTTATTGATTGTTCAATAAATCAATGTTTTTATATATTTATGCATCTCCACCCATCCCCCAATGTAGTAATACCAACTAGACTAGAGACTAGATAAATAACACTACTCTTTCTATTACTATGTTCCACTATTGATATAAACAAATGAATAGTTGGTTAGTTTGCCATGGGTTTAAGAGATTTTCATACTTATTTCATTAATATTAGATTGCTAAATATTACATGTATTATAGCTTTTCCATTATATGACATTTCTCAATGGTCTTTGATTTCAATTATCTAACCGTAAATTGTAAGGCATGGATGCATCGTAATACCAGTTTGAAATTCAACTAATAATTCCTTGGTCTTAACGTAGGTTGCATATAGTGATGAGTCAAATTCTATAATGAAGACTCATAACAATGGATATCAATAAGCAACAAATTTTAATCTCAATTTTCTTTATTCAGTGCATATATTACCAATTAAATATCTTTTACTTACATTACCAATTAAATATCTTTTAATTGCTTCTCCTAATTGTATATGTGAAACACCTATAAGTGTTCATTATTCGAATGAAGTCTCATGAATACAATCTACAATCTTAATTTTTTTACATTAATATATATAACGTGAGTTTCTACACATAAGTTCACACGTGCTCCTAGAAATAATTAATATATAAAATAGAAAATTTATTATATACTGCTAGCTAGCGTTGGATGTACATAATTGTATACAAATCGTGCATTTTAGTTTCTTTGTGACATCAATCTTAACAAACACAATTACGCTACATTTTATGTATGAAATTTCTCTTGAACTCCATCCTTGCGTTGCACGGGCAAAAATCTAATTTTATAAAAAAGATTTTGTAAAGGCCTTCTTACAAATAGCATTTTCTTCAATAAAATGCTTGCCGTTGAAAAGAGGTCATTTGAGAATTTTCTAATACTTACATTGGCATCTATATATAATCATGTAGCTAAATAAATTCACTTATCAGGTATACATGGAACAACATAACCCATATGTCGGGCCTCCGCTATATTTTTCAATATTATTGAGTTTTTTATATCGGTTATGAAATTCTATAGCCGAAGCTTTCTAATGAATAGCCGGGACGGGATGTACAAAACGAATAAATTGTTTCTGCTACAAACGCTTCGCAGTATTTCAACTAGATTTACAAAAAGATTAGAGAACACATCGGGTTATGATAATAAGTATTTCATTAGTTAACTTAGCCAAGCCTAACCATTGGAAATCTTTTACAAAGATATACTTATTGATACAAAAGGTATTAAGCTCGTGTATTGTTTCTAGATATATTTATAACAGAAAATACATGAAAAATTCTACTTCCATTCACTAGCATGCTCTGACTCTCGGCTTGTTTCTCGATTATCTTGCATTCAATTATCTACAAAATTGTAGAAAAGGGAGTGAGTACAAGGTGCTTAGTAAGTAACAAAAACCTTTGATTCACCTTTCTTTTTAAGGAACTCCTTTTAATCACAAGTTCAAGAAAATCATAAATTTTACAAAACTTTTGGATGTACAAGAGGACCCTATCACTAGTTAAACTACTATCCATAGTGCACACGAGATTTATATCAATTCAAGTGGATTCACAATTGAATTCCAGTTGACTCCTACCGGAATTCCTACATAGACCACAAAGACAAGTCACTGTGCTATTCATTACCCACCTCGGTATTAGACAACTCCTAGCACAGAGAAATATCACATAGCATGCCTCGTGGCAGAGCAAGACGGGTAGAGCGTTAACTAGTATACAAATGCAATAAATCAATCTTTCTTTCCAAAACAATGCATAAAAGTTCATATTCATCTTATGAAAACAGAATGAATGCTTAAAAGGAAATCAAAACATTAGTTACTCAACTTTTGATTCCCTAAAGATTTCTTTAATTCTAAGTGAAAAAGTACCTCTAAGACGTGTGCTCTTCCGATCTCAAGGTGGTTCTTTAAGTTGGAATCCTCTTATATATGGAAAGGGGTCCTTTTCAAATAGCTAATAAGTGTTTTGGTGGGTTTTTAATGGTGTTCTTCTACATTTTCTAATTTTGGACGAATTTGGATAGGATGTGAAGTGTTTTGGGGACTTCCTTAGCTTTTGAGCTTTTTTATAATTGTTAAAAGTTAATTGTTTTTAAATAACATTTGGAATCCACAAATTACAAGAATAACAAGTGCCTTAGAATTTGGCAAAATTAGCACCATGTGTTTAAAGGTTGACGTGGCCAATCCATTGTCGACTCATTTATTGGTCAATGAGTCTTCATACCTAATGTGATCTTACAATTAAGTTGTTATATTTTGGATCATACTTGTTACTACCCTCATTTTTACCTTAGGTGTTATTTAAGAGATCGGAAGATTTTCGTTGAAAGTATTCTTACAATATAATTCAAGTAATTATTCAATTATTATCAAAACAATTATAATATCGCTTAATTCATTCTTAAATTTTTGCGAGATGTTACATCATATGGACGCTAGAAACTTCTTCTTCTTCTCCTTCTTCTTCTTCTTACACTGGATAAAAAACAGTGGGTCTATTTATACATATGCTAGTTAATCCAATTGTGCGTTGCACTGGTAAAAAAACATAATACGATATATCATTAGGTGCAATTGCACCTCCCTAGAAAGTCTAAAAATACAAGTATACATTAATAGAATCGATAAGATCAATGGACACCGTAATTATAAAGTTCAAGATCGTTAAGAAGACAGTCTACATTCTTACATCTAATCTCTCCTACATGTGTAATAATGAGAAAAATTTGTAACCATCATTCAATACATTTGAAAATATAAGTTTAATGATAAATATACAATTATTATCATACTTAAATTTATCATTACTATAATAAAAGTTAGCCATAAAATATAAGAGATTCTAATATGAATAATAGATTATGAAAGACAAAACATAAGTCAAACAACATATTAGAAGTATTAAACATATTTGTTGTAAATATTTTTACACATAATTTTTGGAAAAATGACATGTGATGAGAATTCAATTAAAAATGTGTTATTATTTACATTTAACTAGGTCATTACCAACTCAAGGTATCACATTTTACACTATATCTAAATTTTTAGATTTTACATTATTCCATTGAAGCGATGTCAAATATGGATGTGTTTGCGGAAAGAAGTAGCATTTCTTTCATAATAAGAGAGTAAATCTTCAAATCTAATTAATCTAGAAATTGGAGAGGGCAAAAAATGCGATGGGGGTATGCATCACATTTTAATTAATTGAAAATAGAAGGAATCCCAACAATAGAAATAACAATAGGGCGGGTTTGGGTCAGGTATACCTCCCCGTACCCCACCGTCTTTATACCAACCGCACCCCATACGTGTCTCGTGCCCAACCCCGTAGCCGTTGGAATCTGGTACTGGGCAGGATAGTTTTAGGTTGGATGGCTAAGAAATACCAGTTAGCGGGCTTATTTTTAAAAATCCTAATAAAATTAAAACATAAAAAAATGTAAAATGGATTTTAAACAAAACCATTCAAATAAACGAATTATATTTTTTTTGAGTTGGATCTTTCAGATTTAATATTTTAACTTTTGTGCCAATTTTAAAGCACAAAACTTTTAAAAATTTATTAGTGAAAAAGTCCAACAAAGAAAAGGGAGCTAAGGTAGTTAATGTTTGAGAGCTAAATTCAATTGTCACATATTTAAATCTTCTCTTATTTCCTTAATAAAAGTTTTTGTCAAAAAGAAAAAAAAAGAAAAAGAAAAATTACAACAAGATCTATAAAAAAATGCGGGAAAATTCCGGTACAAAAGGTACTGATGCTTAGTTCTCTTAATTAATCAATACAAAGAAATTTAGAAAAAAAAATGAAAGATGTTAGGAAACAAACGAAAAAGTAATGAAGCATGACTACAAAAACACATTTAAAAATGAAAAACGAATGAAGGTGCACTGTTCAATGATCGTTTAAAATGAATTAGCAAGTAAAAGCAGTTAATGCGACATCTATAATACATGTGTGATAGGCAGCAAAGGCCGAAAGAATGAGATTATCAACAAATCTTACATATAGAATTGGATTAGGATACGTAGCATCTCGCCCTTCCATATGTTTTTACTTGACCACCATGCTACTCATGCAGTCATGCTTAAAGATGTGTATGGCAAAGAGTTAAATGTTTCAGCCCCCACTAAACTTTGGAGTTTGTCTTTGATTACTCATTAACCTTTAAAATGTCAAAATTTACTCACTGAACTTTGTAAAACATCGCCCGTTACTCACTCATGAGCAATCCATTATATCTCTTAAACGGAATTGCTGACTTGACAAACGGACAGCTTATGTGGCATAAAATGGCTGTTAACTTTGCCAAATAAGAAGATTAACATGCTACTTGTGCTAATGATAACATCACTTCACAAGAAAACAGTTGAAAAATGAGTCATCCAGACCTACTTAGCTAATTATCTGATTAATAATTACTCAATGTAAATTATGTATCAATATAGTAAAGAACACAGTTAACTAACTGTAGCACAGATAGTAATAAACTAATTCACAACCAGTCTAATTAAGTACAACAGGATATATCTAGATTGAGTCAGAGATATAATCAGCGTAAGTTAGGTAGAATGTATCCTAGTCCATCAGACATGAACAGAAATGCGTAATCTAGTGCAAAAAAAAAAACACAGAATCAACACTAAAATTGTTGACGCAGAAACCCAAAACGGAAAAAACTGCGGGCACTTTTACCACAGGGCAACCGATCTAGTAACACAGGTAGAGTTTAGTACAACAAAAAATAATAAGTGATATTGCAATATATAATTAACACTCAAAAGAAAAACTTATGAAAGAAACTCCCTCTTTACGCCTTTTGATATGTGACAGCTCCATTGCTCATCTTCTTTTGCTCTCGCGCTTCTCTCGGAATATACATCAAGCTCTTAGAGATCTTCCGAACTCATCTTGGGACACTTGAACTCCTAAACTACTTCAACCTTGTGTAGAAAAGTCCTTCGCACTTATGTTGATCACCTTCTAACACATTATAAAGGGTAGCCAATTCAAACACAACTATTTGGAAGTGTAAGAACAATGCAAGAATAAATCTTGCGGGTAGTAGTGTGTTTGCTCTCTTTTTTGCGTCGAGTTCTAAGAATAATACTTGAAGGAATGCTCGACTCAGACGTGTGCTCTTCCGATCTAACCTACAAGAGAAACACATATATATAGTGTGAACTTTGAATTCTTGTACAAATCAAGAAAAAAAGTTACCATATACATATAGAAAACAAATACAAGGAAAGTAGAATATTACTTTACTATAAAATCTTAAACTTTCCTTATACAAATAGAACTTTACATGCATAAAAATTAACTTAGTTAAGTAAGGTAATCAAAAGAAAACACAAACTAGGAAACCTAGAACTTTGCATGTATTCGAATTTCCTGATTCCTAAGCAAATATATAGACGCTGAAATACCTACTTGTTGACCAAGAATAATAAATTTGCATGCAATAAAAAGATCACACATTAAACATGTCAAGTAAATATCACATAAAAGTAATTTTATGACATCACAAATAAAATTAGAATATGCCAACATGATTTTTGTACTAACAATCTCCCCCTTTAGCTTTTTTAATTTTTCAAAACCTTAGTAGCACAAATGCCAAAAATTTTAAATTGGGCAAAGACATATAAACAGTTAATCATGAATTACTTCTCCACCTTAATCAGTAAACTCCCGCAAGGTATATCCTCTATCCCTCAACAAATGATCGCAAAACAAAACAGAGTTAAGAAATATATCCTAATATGCTACTATACTTCTCCCCTTTTTTGATAAAGGAGAAAAGCTAAATGAATAATGTTTTGAAGAGGACTTTCTGATCAGCTACTGTAGTTCTTCCTTTCTCAGCTGCCTCAAATTTACTTATGGCAAAGAATAGATAGACACTGCTTGATTTATCAATTAAAGCACTGGTTGCATCTGGGTCAAATGCACACAAGCAAACATATGTAAAATAAGGAAATCAATTTCAATTGAAATTATTTATATCTATGAAGTATTCATTCAACAGAATTGTTCTCAATGGAAGATTTTTTAATGAATGGATCTTTTATTTCTTTTGCTTTATCTTTTCATATGGCCAACCCTAACACCATTTTGCACTTTATGAGGACCTGACTTGTTGAGTCATATGAGTGATGCATAAGAAGACTGATCATCATCTAAACAATTCTTTTAAAAGGAATACAATTTTTAAGTCCTCAACTTGCTCGACTTTTTGTATAATTTTGAGCACTGTCTTCTAAGGGTCTTCCATAACTTAGAACTTTATTCAGTCATGTAGCTCTAATGGTAAGTTCTATGACTCTTTCCTTTGAATTATTCAAGTCTTCATTGATTTCGTTCAGTTGATCATCTTTTTCTTATAATAATCTTTGGAGAGTCAATCTTGTTTGCTCACTTCCATCTTTCTCATTTCTCAGAGTCAAGGCAATAACTTCAAGAGTTGAAATTTTCTTCTGTTCAGCCGCCAAATTTTTTTCTTATAGTAGTACGGTCTGAACAACCATCAGCATGTCCTTCAGATTCAAGATTTTGAGAGTCTGACTGAGCTGAGCATGATGTATCTGGATCATCTATTGAATTAACAGTTCCTGCAACAAAGTTATTGACAGAGTTATATCCTGATTGAAGTTGAGCAGTTAACATAATTACCTGATTATCTGAGATATGATCAATAGTTTCAGATTCAGATATGTCTTCATCACTGAAATCTTTAGTCCGACGGAGATTCATATGTGTCCTGCTTGCTTTTGTCTGGGTAGAATATATCAGTTTTGTCTACTGGCTGGAAAGCTCCTGTAGTTAAATATTTCCCAAAGTTATTTCATATACAAACATAAGCAGTTAAACCCTTTACCTGATCTTTAGATATGTCAGGGCCAAATGTATCCTTCTCCTCTTCAAATTCAGAATTCTTCAGAATTTTCCTCTGATTTAGAATCTTCCACCTTTCTTTTGAAAGCTATTCTAGGCTTTTTATCTTTTTTCCTTTTTGACAAGTTCAGTTCATATGTCATCAAAGATCCATCAAGCTCTTCTACTCTTATCTCCTCAAGATTCTTGCTTTACTCTATAGCTGTGACTTTTGTATAGAATCTGTCTGGCAAATATCTGAGGATTTTCTTGACAATCTTATTTTCAGAGTAGTTTTTTGCCTAGAGCATGTGCTTGATTAGTGATGTCACTCAAGCTAACATAAAAATCCTTTAACTCTTCACTATCCTTCATCATGGTTTGCTCAAACTTAAGAGTAAGCATTTGTAGTTTTGATGACTTGACAGCGGTTGTTCTTTCGTTGGCTACTTGAAGTTTATCCCAAGCAGATCGGAAGAGCGTCGTGTAGAAAAGATAAGTCTGAACCGAGATTGAATAATAAAAGAGAAAATAACATTCAAAGCTTTAAAATTCCAGTTACTTTAACTTAGTTCTACTTCAGTATATTCTGTCATAGGTTTTTTAGAAATTTGGTCATTATTAGTAACAGTAAATGCAGTGTAAACAGTAAGAATGAAATACCATACTTGTACATTAATAGATTGAATGTATATATAAATCCTAGTCTTCCAGAATGCATAATTTGAGCCATTAAGTATAGGAGGAAGAAAATATGAACTGCAAAAAATCCTATCTATGCCTAGATAACCAGATCTCACTAATATTTAAGTAAACCCGCTCTAATACCAATTGTCAAAAAATGAGTCATCTAGACCTACTTAATTAATTATTTGATTAATAATTACTCATTTAAATTCTGTATCAACATAGTAGAGAATACAGATAACTAACTGTAACACAGATAGTAATAAACTAATTCGCAATCAGTTTGACGAAGTACGGCCGGATAAAGCTAGGCAGAATATATCTTAGTCCATCAGAAGTGAATAGTAATACGTGATCTAGTACAGAAAAATAAACATAGAATCAACATTAGAATTGTTGACACGGAAACCTAAAATGGAAAAAATTACGGGCACCTTTGCTATGCGACAACTGATCTACTAACATACGTAGTGTTTAATACAGCAAAAGATAATAAGTGATATCGTAATATAAACTGATCTCTCAAAAGGAAAACTTATAAAAGAAACTTCCTCTTTACGTCTTTTGACATGTGACAACTCCATTGCTCATCTTATTTTGCTCTCGTGATCCTCCTGGAATGTATCAAGCTCCTAAGGATCTTTTGAACTCATTTTGGGATACTAGAACTCCTAAACTACTTCAACGTTGTGTGGAAAAGTCCCTCGCATTTATGTTGGTCGCCTACCAACGCACTATGAAGGGTAGCCAATTCAAACACAACTATTTGGAAGTGTAAGAACAATGGAAGAATAAATCTCGTGGATGGTCGTGTGTTTTCTCTCATGTTTGCATCAAGGTCTAAGAATAATACTTGAAGGAATGCTCGACTCGTCACTTGATGATTTAACCTACAAAAGAAACACACACACACACACACATGTATATATATATATAGTGTGAACTTTGAATTCTTATACAAGTCAAGAATCAAAGTTACTATATACATGTAGAAAACAATACAAGGAAAGTAGAACGTTAGTTTGCTATAAAGTCTTTAACTTTCCTTATACAAATATAACTTTACATGCATAAGAATTAACATAGTTAAATAAGGTAATTAAAAGACAACACAATTTAGAAAACTTAGAATGTTGCATGTATTCGAATTTCCTGATTCCGAAGCAAGCATACACACGCCGAAATACCTACTTATCAACCAAGAATAATAAATTTGCATGAAATAAAAATCACACGTCAAATATGTCATGCAAATATTACAAAAAAATAATTTTTAACATCACAAATAAAACTAGAATATGCCAACATGATTTTGTACTAATAGAAACAAAGCTAAACCAATGTCTCGTGTGACCATCCTGATCTCCATCCCCACATATCCATCTCAAAGGCAGTAGTGAAAGTGCCAATCGTGATTGATGTGAAGGAGATAACTGCTAATAACCCAACTCAGTTTTGCTTTGCCTAGCCCATAATTAATCTTTTCCCCCAAATTCCAAAAACCTAATTTCTCTTCCGCTGAAGGTGAAGACTTCAAATTGTGAGGTTTAAGGAAATAAAAAATCAGATTTTTGTCACGTGGTAGTTCTTCTCCCATTCTTCATTTTGTTATCCTTGATAGTTGTTTTGTATTTTTATTCTTTTTCTCTACTTCGAAGATTATGGAAATAGAGAATTAACCATTGCATGTTTCTAAACTCATTAAACTCATGATTTTTCTTGAGTGGGGTTTTTGAGTTTGTGGCTTAGAAGATAGATCGATGAGTATATGAAGGCAAAATTGGAAGATGGATGTGTGGAAACAATCTGTAACAAGTCGCTACGAAATATGGAGGTAAAGACAAAAAAGAAAAGAAAAATCAATGCATTACACATGACATGGTTGATTAAGTGGCAGGAATTGAGATTCATAATTGACATAATTAACAGGTAATAAATTGCCACATATACATACTGTTAGTTAGCCATGTGGCAGGTTTCATCCAAAAAGTGTAACGGAAATTTAACGAATAAGTAACTGACAATACTTTCTAAAGTTCAGTAAGTAAATATCAACGTTTTAAAGATCAATGATAATTAAAGACAAACCCCAAAGTGTAGTGAGTGTTGAAACATTTAACTCATATGGCAAATAAACTCAATGGTAACATATAGAAAAAGGGGTTGATTTTCGAGAACTGATTTTGTTAAAAAAATGATTTATGGTTAAATGTGTGGTTGAATAGTAAGAAAAAGTTACGAATTTACGTGTAGCAATGCAATTAAAAAACAAAAGAACATACAGTCCAATTAAAAAATGTAATTGGCCGATTTGTAAAACTTATGCAATGTAATTTAAGAATTAAGAGAGATGGAGGTGGGATCGGCAAAATTAAAGGGTATAATGGAAGGGAAAATGTTGTCATTGGTAAGCATTAATTGTGGTAAAGGTCTTTACGGTGTAAAAAGAAAAAAGACTAAAAAGATCGGAAGAGTGGGAAAACAGGTGCGGTATATATTGTACCACATTTTCTCTATGTTATATATAGATATATAATATAGATGATATATAAAATTTATAGACACCTCCCAAAATTTACACACAACATCAAAATTTACCATTTCAAAGAAAATAATAATAAGGTCAGAGATATTTAAGTAAATATAAAAAAGGTATGGAAAAACTTCAATGCTCCAGAAGCACTGAGTATTCAGTACTCTTAACCAATAAAGAATTCATATGTGAGTATTAGGGCCCAAATTAAATAATAAATTAACACCCAAAGCCACACATGAGTTTTTAATTGGTCTAGAGCACCGAATTCGGTGCTCCTAGAGCACTAAAATTTTTCTCAGGGATATCTATACATTATGTACATATAAGGTATGTACAAATAAATTCATTCGCAAAATAAGAGATGATGTTTATGATTCTCCATCATTGTCTTTGTACATAATAGGCTATAATCTAAACCTTTCAGAAAAAACTCATTGCGAAAAAGCATAATTCTAATAGAAGTATACATTTTCCTATACTCAAATAAAAGTAGCGTTCTAAAATAATCTTGCCTAGTCGACACCTAGGCTCCTCACTTCACTGTGTATTATCATACACTAATGTTTTTATTACTAATTATACTATACATGCGATGCTGGGAAATAATATCTTTTTGAAGTTATTATGATTCAGAAATAAAATTACTAACCGAATGAAATTAAGAACATTATCATAAAAGATAAAAATGGTAATAGCTCATTACAGGAACGGAATAAATAAGGTGATTTAATAGTTGCATGAACAATATCTTGCCTTGTGCCTTTTGGAACGATTGGTAGAATCTCCCTAAAATCTCCACAGAATATCATTGTCTCTCCTTCAAATAATTCATTGGAAGTGAAAACTCTTTACCATCTAATTTCTTTTCTATTTAACTTTATTTTAATTTTTCCATAATAATATTTCTCTATGAGAAAGTAGAAAAGCATAGGGCTGCATGGAAGAGTCTAAATTTTTCTCTCGAACAACTTTTATAGTGAAATGATATTGTATAGCATAAAATTCTTATAAATGTTAAATATTGAAAACTTAGCAAAACTGATATAAACTCTTAAAAACTATTGTTACTTTTAACTCTAGATAATATAGATGTTGTTAATTGAAAACTATTTTTTTTTCTTTTTCCAATGTCCTTGGGATGAAAAACTTCATGATTAGCAATATATTTTGGGGAAAAAATTTAGTTGTCAAAACATGTTTCTAAGTCTCGTAACAATTAAATAATTTTATACACAATCTAACAAAATAATTAATATTTTTAAGAGATCGGAATGAAATTTCAATCGTCAAGTTCAACTTCAACAAAATTATTATTAAACAATTACTTGATCAAGTCGAACGATGAATTTATCATATTGGACTGTCAAGTTCAAAAGGCACTATTCATTACTAAATCAAAGTTATCACATCTATGACCTAGCCGTGAGTTGTTAATTAGCTATCAATGATAATGTTATATATTATTTTGTTACACGTCTATTATCTTTATTTTAATGGCCAGAGAAATACACACACACATAGCACATCAATAGAACTATATATTGTTTCACAAGCCTATTCCCAAATCTCCTCCTATACATTAATATGTTGAAAAAAAAAAGGCTCTACTAATACACAATGGTAAACTGCTACAAATTAGTGCGTAGAATAGCATGAACTTTAAACAATCATGTAAAAAAGTCATCCATTATTCCCAACCACACGCATAGTTTTCTTGCATGCATATTTAAAGCAATGACGAAGTGTTGAATTGCAAATTTAGACCCTACAAAGGCTTGAACTTAGGAATTAGTGCATATTTATAATAAAATCAACAAATAATCAAGTAAAAAATGAAAGAAACGAAGAACATAAGAATAATAAAAAATAAGGTGTTATTAACATAAGAATAATAAAAAATAGGGTGTTATTTGTTCTCTTTAGCCTCCTTTGACAAAGCAAATCCTTACATTAAAAATACATGTTAGAAAACAAAACAAACATAATTCTTCATTCCAACAAACACTGTCAATCAGGGAAAAACTCCCATTCTAAAATTTTTAGACCAAGGAAAAAAAAAAACAAAAAAGAGAAGGGCAATTAATTGGATAGGAACTCAAGCAATTTGATATATTTTCATCCTATATTAAGATTTTCTCGAATAATTCCAAATTACAAATTTCAAAAACCAAATTGGATAAACATGTTCTTCAACCAACTACTTAGAAACTACTATTTGCTAAGGGTTACATGTTCTCGCAAAAGTAATTAAGCAGTAAATGAAACAACAAAAATTAACTCATATATCATCATAATTATCCAAGAAACATGGCTGAAGCAAGTAGCAAACTTGAATAGTTGGTTGGTGGTGTAAAGGGGATGGGTTCAAGTTAATACATCTCATTAAGGTAAAAAAAAGAACTAAAGTCCCATGGTTAATACTCAAAATATGCACATACATTATCAACAAATAAAAAATTTCCATCCTACTGTACAGTTCCCAACTTTATAGAAAATCTTTACCCTTCCAAAACAAGCTAAGTTCTATAGAATATTTTGATGACATTCATATTCGACAGTATAGTGAGGGAAATGAAAATATTTTAAATATTACTATGATTTAGATTATAGTACATCACTGAATATTATCAATAATCTTATGTCCAACGGTGACTTACAATATCAGAACCTATTAACTAAGACACAAAAAGAACACATTCTAGTAAATTTTCGGTGAATAACTTATCCACAGCAAGTTAAATTAAATTATTCACTCTCCTTTCTCACTCTTCTTTTTCTTGCTAGAGATGATCAGAATTAATTAGGGCCGAAAATTATGGAACGGAGAAAAGGAAATTGGGGATTTCTTGGGAAAGAGGACTCTGCTTCAATATAATACCAAAAAGAATTTCTTTGAATAGGCACGTGATGTACCCGTCTGATTTACTATTCTTATCGGCTGTACTCAACTGGTTGGTACCCATAATTCAAGCCACTTTCATCTATTTAATTAATTTTTAAGTGAGTTAACATATGTCAATAATTATTTTTTTATTTTTTTGGTCTCAAATTGATTATACTAAAATCAGGGAACAAAATTCAACCCTTTTTTCAGACAATTCTCATCTCGAAAAGGTAGAATTCTAATAAAAGTATACATTTACCTAGACTCAAATAAAAGTTGTGTTTTTTGCCCAAAAAGGGGAAAAAAAGAAAAGAAAAAGAAAAAAATTGCCTAACCTATGCTTAGGCTCCTCACTTTACTACGCGTATTATCATGCGCTCATGTTTTCATTAGTTATTGATGTGCTCAAAAGCACTTGGACAATACTTAAATACGGCCATCTTACACATGTAATTTTGGAATTCCAAATAAAATTATGGGCATCACACAACTACCAACCCAGTGCACATTCTATAGTGTTCATTGGATTTTTTATATGGAGATTAATAGATTATATGACATACTCTTTTTTTCTTGAATTAAATGTGACAGACTCTTATTAGACACATTGAGAGATGAATTTTCTGATGTGTCTAATGAGAGCTTGCTATGTAATTCATTGAGATCGGAAGAGCACACGTCTCCAATAGACACCATAGAAAAACCGGCCTACCTAGTGTGAGTTAAATGTTTGAATACTCATCAAACTTTGCATCCCGTCTACAATTACCTATTAAACTTTAAAATGTCGTGGCTTACCCATTGAATTTTAAAAAACTTCTTCTGTTACTCATCTACAAGCAATCCGTTAAATCTCTAAAACAGAATTGCTGATTTGGCAAACGGGGTACTTATGTGGCAAAAAACTGCCGTTAATCTTGTCAACTCACTGAACCCAGCTTGTCAGATAATCAATTCTTTCCAAACAAAATTGAGGATTTAAATGAAATAATAATAAGCAACGCAATTTTCAGGGAAGACCTTCCCCCATTCAACCTCCACACCCACCACGGAGCCACGTTGCCGACGACGGTGAAGGTTGCAATCGCATATTACCAATGTCACATCATATAATCACTCTAGTTCTTTCCTGGGTCTCAACTCTCAATCGGCCAAAAAGAAAAAAAGGGGGGAAAAAGCTGTAGAGGAACCAAGTAAATTACTAGCTCTAGTAGTTTAATAATCTGAAAAGAAATTATCCCAATGGAATTTTTTGTGGTGATAGAAATTAGCTTATGTGCCATCAGCCATGTCCTCATGAAGGGAATCTGTTGGGATGAGCAATAGAGACAACATTTGGGCTTTTCAAATTTGGGAAAAATGATAGAGTTCAATCTAAATAACCCCCAAATTGGTTGGATTATTGGGTTTTCATCCCATCACCACGCAATCATGGCTGCCGCCAGCGTCGAGTTGGTAGGACGTAGACTGCATATTGCTCTAGCCTTATGTTGTTGGTTGGATTATTTCTTCTTAGAGTCGTGTTTAATTATGTGATTTCATTAGTTGGCACAATGGACGGAAGCTCCTCTTTTCATGTGGCAAATAAGCAACTCTGTCTAAATGAGTTAACAGAACACCGTTAAGTCACTAGGGAAGAAACTTTATAAAGTTCAATGAGTATACAACGACATTTTAAAGTTGAGTTAGTAATTGAAAACAAGAGCCAAAGTTCAATGAGTACTGAAATATTTAACTCACCAAGGTACCCATTTAAAACCCGAAAAACAAAGGGTAATTTACAGCTAGCGTTCCCAACCTTTCAAGTTTGTTGAGATTACGTCCCAACCTTTAATTTTCGTTGTGGACGCCCCTAACCTTTCAATAGTGTTACACCTAAGGTCCCTCTAACGTTTTCTATCTATTTCCACCGTTAAGGTTAGGAGTATTACCGTAAAATAACTAAAAATTAAATATTTTAATGTTTTAAAATTAAAAAAAAAAAGAGAGGGGGAGACCCCGTGCTGCCAGAAATGACAGCACTTTGTTGTCATTTCCGGCAGCCAAAAGGGGGCCATTTTGGCTGCCATTTTTGGCCAGAAATGGCAGCCAAGGTGGCTGCCATTTCCGGCCAAATAAAGTGGGGGAGAGTCCTCCCTTTCTGGCAGCCAAAAAGGGGGACTCTTCCCCCCTTTTTTGGTCGAAATGGGCTGCCAAAATGGGAAGAGAGTCCCCAATGGCAATCAAAAGGGAGGACTCTCCCCTTTTTTTGGCCAGAAATGACGGTCCAGACGACTGTCATTTCCTACCAAAAGAGAGGGGGAGTCTTCTCCCTGTGCTGCCATTTCCGACAGCACGGGGGTCTCCCCCCTTCTTTTTTTTTTTAAATTTTAAAACATTAAAATATTTAATTTTTAGTTATTTTACGGTAATACTCCTAACCTTAACGGTGGAAATAGATAGAAAATACTAGAGAGACCTTAAGTGTACTACTATTGAAATGTTATGGGTCTTCACAATGAAAATTAAAGGTTTGAGACGTAATCTCAATAAACTTGAAAGGTTGGGACGCTAGCTGTAAATTACCCAAAAACAAATCCCCAAATTTATCACAGATTAGTCGAATTTGAGGAACGTGAAATTGTAAACCAAACTATTACCGTTTGAATTGCCTGTTTGCTGTTCCCGATCCTCGGACCCACCGTCGACGAAGAAGAACCTAGGAGGAGGTAGCGGACAAACCTTGGAATTTTACTGTTGAGAGGTAAGTTGTTCTTTTCTTTGTCAAATCTGAAAACGATATTCGGATTAGATGAATTTGTTCTTTTCTTTGTAATAGTTAGTTGGAAATTCAGTCTCAGTGGAATGAGGTGGCTAGAAATTATTTTGTGGTTTTAACCTTGCTCGGGGGCCGAGTTACCTCCATTGTTGTTGGGGGAATTTAGATGAAAGTCAGCACAACCGAGGGGAGGGTTGGTTGGTTGTTTTAAATTTACTGATA
>CAVNYN010245112.1:29862-71835 GCA_963692815.1 Nyctanthes arbor-tristis | reverse complement strand
ATCTCTTAAGAGCTTGTGGTTGCTCGGTCGCTAGGTCAAACTAGTCAACGTGTCAACATGATCTTATAATAGGTCCCATTGTGTCCTATGACTTCGCGTGATTCAGCGACTTGAAGACCTAACCTCCGTCAATCAATTATGGGTCCTTACCGTCCAGCTCGCTAGGTCGCGATACTCATAAGGTTGCAAGGTCGTGCCCCGTAAAAGTGTCAGCCAGACAGCAACTTGCAAACCCACGTGCAAAGCCTTATCACTTACGGCTTATGAGATATCAACATTAAATGCGGAGGCAGTGGTTACCTGCCCATGCAGAATTTAGACAGTCATTAGTTAAAAAGTAAAGGCTTAATCTCAACTTATTTGACCCACGTGCCACTCCTGTGGGCCAACATTAATTACGTGTAATCATTACATTTATGCAAATACATGCCATAAACAAAGGAAAAAACACTGGATATCCGTCCTTCCTCTGAAATCCTATACTTCCCGTCTTCTTCACATTTACCCTCTTTCATTTAATTCAAACATTCCTTTGGCTTTAACATTTATTGTTCAAATAAATTTAAATACAAGTTTCCCGCGTAAACAAATCTTATTTGTTGAGTTGAAGTTGAAATTTGACGTCAACAAATTGGCGCCAGATCGGAAGAGCACACGTCAAGCTTTGCCAAGAAATCAATCGCCGGTGAGAAAAAATGTGCCAAAAACATTTCCAAAGCCATTGAACAAGAAGCAGTGATTTAGGACTACCTCCAGGATTCAGAAGGCAAAGGAAAATGGCAGACGCAGGACCCTAGTGGCCAACCGCCAAATCAAAAACAGAATCTTTGCAACGGCAGCCAGAGGCTCTCCCCCAGGAAGTTACATAATTACAGTAGAAAAATCCACCAGTTTCTCCATGAAACACGGAGGAATCCTCCCAGGATGACTCATCCTGGTATGCCGAAAATGTTGAAAGATCCCCAACAAGAGTAAACCCTCCAAGAGAACGTGTGAGAAGGAGACTCAGTTTCACTTCAAGTCAAGCCTTCAGCCAACCAACTCCCAGCACACGAGTTGCACCTGCCTGCTTTAGAGGCGAAAGAGGAAGCAGCGTGTTTACAAGGTTAGGACGCCAACAAGGTCTTAGAAAGCCAAGGTCACGGGAGCTTCCACGACTGAGAGAAAGGAGACAAATGAGGAGAAGCCCAACACCTACTCCTCCTATAGCTATGCATGGAGCTCACTGTCCAGAACTCCACGAGGTCAATAGTCAGCTCCTCAGTAAGCCAACGAGCTGGACGATCTGAGAAAGGGCCTTCATGATCTTGAGCAAAAGCAGTCTAGAGGGAAGGAAGCTGATGACTTTTGGGGCAGGCCCTCTCCTTTTGTCCCCTCCATCTGAGAGACTGTAATGCCGTCAAAAATGAAACTCCCCCTAATTAAGACCTACAATGGTGAGATAGACCACATTGCTCACCTCCATAGATACCTGTCCTCGATAGAGCTCCAAAACGTGACAGGACTTGTGATGTGCAAAGCTTTTGCACTTACTTTGGAACAGAACGCACAGACCTGGTATGGAAATCTGGCTCCAAGATCTGTGTACAGCTGAGAACAGCTCTCATCAAAATTTGCAATGCCATTTATGGTGTCTAAAGCAAGGGTGACCCCAAGGAAATGCTGGGAATGGTCAAGCAGGGAAAATCTGAGCCATTCAAGAGCTACCTGGACTGCTTCAACAGACAGGTCATGACGATGAAAATATGGCAGATGAGTCGCTTGTGATAGCAGTCAAATCAGGTCTCTACAAAGATACTCGCTTTTGGTGGGCAATGTACGAGGACCCGCCAAGCACCTATATAAAGCTCTTAAGGCTTGCTGAGAAGTACATAAGTGTAGAGGAAGCCATTGAAGGGGGTTCGCGACTTGAAAAATCTGCTAAGGATGAGAAAAGGGGGCAAAAAAACCAAAAAGGATCAGCGGAAAAATGAGAGACTATCAACCTCCTCCAGATCATTCACCAAGCTCAACGCCTCGGTTGAGCACATCTTCAATCTTCTGAAGAATGATCCAATTCTGCCTAAGGCAAAGCCAATAAAGAATCTTATGAAGAATGCAGATCAATCCAAATACTGCAAGTATTACATAGCTATAGGTCACAACAGAGACGAATGTAGGCACTTAAAGCAAGAGATCGAGAAGCTAATTAAACAGGGATACCAGGGTGAATACAAAGCAAATCGTCAAGGGCAGGACGGAAAAGTTCATTTCCAAGCAGATCACAACGCCCAGAGCTCCACAGAACCGACCTCTACCCGAGATCTATATGCTCATCAGTGGAAATCACGGTATGGAGGGTTCTAAGAGACGAAGGTGAGATCTCGTGTGAGAAGCCCAGAATTGCTATCACTTGCTCACGGCACGAGCCCTACCATTCAAACAAGCTCATTCTCCTTTTGCGATAAACACACTGCATCCCCACGCAGACGCTCTTGTTATTACCATGCCAGTTTTGGGAATTAAAATCCACAAAACCTTGGTTAACAATGGCAGCTATGTGAACATAATCTATTGGAGGACCTTCCAATAGATGAACATAGACCCGAAGAATCTAAGGCCTTACGGGACTAGGCTCCAAGGCTTCACTGAAGATTTTGTGGAAGTAAAGGGTCAAAGCACACTCCTTGTCGAGCTAGGTGATGAACCTTGTAAGAAGAAGATCATGGCTGATTTTGTCATTGGCGATGTGCCCTCAAATCACAATGCTATCCTAGGACGACCGATTCTGCACGAGCTCAGAGTAGCAACCTCCATTTTCCACTATGTCATGAAATTTCCCATCAGCCACAGAACAGCAGTTGTTCGAGGTGATCAGCAAGCTCAGGGAGAGTGTAACTTGAATTATGCCATAGAGGTGGCAGCTTATCGGAAATCTACACTCTCGACCCCAGAGCTGGAGAGACAAGGACACAAACTCGCCCTGGTGATGAGCTCGAAACCATCAGGTTGGATGATTCGAAACCTGAGGTAGAACTCAAAATTGGGGCAGATTTCAAAGAACTGATAAAGACTCAGCTTTTGCAGTTCTTAAAGCAAAACATGGACGTCTTTGCATAGGTTCAGGAAGACATGGAGACAATCGACCCGAAGTAAGTTTACCATAAGCTCAACATTGATCCTAAAGTTAAGAATATGAAGCAGAAAAAACGACCCCTTAATGGTGAAAAGTATGAAACTTTGGCTAAGGAAATGGACAAACTACTTGGCAAAAAGTTCATAATGGAGGCCCTATGCCGCAATAGGTGGCTAACCCCGTTCTAGTTAAAAAAAGGTAATGGGAATTGGCGAATCTACATCAACTTCACATACCTGAACAAAGCCTGCCCTAAAGACAGTTTCCTTCTGCCATGGATTGATCAAATGGTAGATGCAACTGCGGGTTACAAGCTGTTTAGTTTCATGGATGCTTATTCTGACTATCACTAGATCCCGATGCACCCCAGTGATGAAAAGCACACCTCATTCATAACTGATAGAGGACTATACTGCTACAAGATGATGTCTTTCGGACTAAAAAACGCTGAAGCAACTTACCAACCATTGGTAAATTCTATGTTCAAGGAACAGCTCGGGGAAACCATAGAAGTCCATGTTGGCGACATGCTCATCAAAAGCCTACAAGCTGGGTAGTATATTGAGAACCTTGCAAGGATGTTAAAAGTCCTTAAGAGCTACAAGATGAAACTGAATCCCAAGAAATGGTCTTTCAGAGTGGCCTCTGGGAAATTCCTTGGATACATGGTCAACCAGAGAATAATTGAGGTAAATCCAGAGAAAGTCAAGGCAATCTTGGACATGGAAGCTCCGAGATCAGTAAAAGAAGTGCAATGTTTGACCGGACGAGTTACCACTTTGAACCGCTTTGTATCACAATCAACGGACAAATGTTAGCCCTTCTTTGATGCCATCAAAAAGTCTAAGATGTTCAAATAGACAAAGGAATGTCAGGTTGCATTCAACGAGCTAAAGAAGCACATCTCCTCTTCCCCATTACTATCTAAACCGCTATAAGGTGAGGCACTTTCCTTATACTAGATCGTCTCAGAGTCATCAATCAGCACGATTTTGGTCAGAATAGAAGGGACAACTCAGCTCCTAGTTTGGGATGGCAATGGATCGGATCGGATCGGATTGGCGCCGATTCAATTTGCTCCACCAAAAATTTACAAAACCATGATTTGCTTCATGATCCACGACTTACGAATCGGAGCAGATCAAGATTGCAATACAGATCAAGATTGCAATCCACCAATCGATCTACGAAACTTTTTTTTTTTTTACATACCATACATTACACTACTCTAATCTCCTAACTTAGTTTTCTCATCATACAATAATACACTACAATCTATTTTAACAGTAAAATAAAATTAAATTGATATCAGTTATCAAGTATCAAGTATCATAGCTATAAGTAACATCAATAGTCGACAGTTAACATAGCAATTAGCAAATTAACAACATCCAAGATAAATTCAACAAGTCATCATGGATGCTCAAAATCATTTAGACAAAAACAAGAAAATTTGCTTCTTCAAATCATCATTCCATAGTGCTGTGAATGGCAGTAGTAATAGTGTAACTCTGTAACTTATAGTTAATGATCATAAATATTAAGAAAAGAATAAAAATAAAAATTTAGTAAACTAGACAGTATGAGCAGTAAGCCTTTATTTGGTACAAATATATATATAGTTTAATTTAATCCATTCCCAACATGATGCTTCTATGTAGGCAATCCAAAAAAAAAAGAAAGGAGGGGGGTATCTTGTTAACCAAAGGTGAGAAACAGTAGCATATTCGAGCAACTTGTTTCAGAAAATAAATAAAGAACAAAAAAAAAAATTAGATTAGCAACACATTCTAGCGACTAGCATGTAAAAATTTATTTCTTTTCTAATATCTATTTTCAACAAATTCAAGCATATTTATGTGAAGGTAAAATTTTTTCCTTTTTTTTTATAATAATTACTAAACGGATCAGATCGACTACGATCCAATCCGATCCGCTATCATGCGTTGGATCGCAAATTCTACTGTGATTTGCTCCACCAATCTATGGATAGGGAATTTTTTTCCTCAAATGGATCAGGTATCCATTGGGTTATGGAGTGAATCGGATTTTTCTGCCATCCCTACTCTTAGTCTACTATGCGAGCCACGCCCTGCATGATGCGGAACTTAGGTACCCACCCATGGAAAAACTCACGTATGCTCTCATGACTACCTCGAAAATATTCAGTCCTTATTTCCTGTAGCATAGTATTGACGTCTTGACCAACACACCATTGAGACAAGTGCTTCAAAAGATAGATCTATCAAGTTGTCTGGTCAAGTAGTCTGTGAAACTCAGCTAGATGACCTTAATTACAAGCCAAGGATAGCTATCAAAGGTCCAGCACTAGCTAATTTCATAGCCGAGCTCACACGCTCGGAGTCTTGCACCAGTGATCTAGGGCCATTAACCTGAGAGTTGTACGTTGACGGGTCCTCTACTAGTCACGCTTCTGGATTTGAAAATTATCATTATTGCCCCTTCCAGACACTATCATTGCCAAACAATCAGATTTCGTTTCAACGCAACCAAAAACAGGCTGAGTAGGAAGCGTTCTTGGCAGGAGTCAGCATGGCAAAATCTATGGGGATCAAAAAGGTGATTATTAAGAGCGACTTCCAGCTCGTTGTGAACCAAACAAGTGGAGCCTATGAGATGCGAGGTGAAAAGCTTTCCCAATACCAAGATAGGCTGACAGAGTAACTGAAAGGGCTGGATCAATTTGAAATCATGCAAATTTCATGAGCCGAAAACAGCTACACCGATGCTTTGGCTAAGCTAGCGACTAAAAAGAGATAGGTGAGCGTAGCAGCATTCCAATTGGAGAGCTCACGACCTCATCAATTGACAAGACATGAATAGCAGCAATAGAGATCGATCAGATGAGCAACGGGATGGATCCCATCATCCAGTTTTTGAAGGAAAGAGTAGCCCTCTAGGTGTGGAAGCCAAACATTCAGGCAGCAAGTTGCCAAATTCTCGCTTATCGATGAGAAGCTATATAAAAGAAGTTTTACCAAACCACTGTTAAGATGCCTTTCTCCAGTAAAGCGCGAGCTGTATGCGAAGAACTACACTTTGGATTCTATGGTAACCACTCAGGTAGACAATCCCTTGTACACAAGATCTTACAGCAGGGGTATTTTTGGCCAAGGGTTAAGAAAGATGCTATTGACTTTGCCAAAGCTAGCGAGAGGTGCTAAAGATTTGCTTTTCTTATTAGAAGCCTACCATAAGAGCTGACATCAGTGATAGGGCAGTGGCTTTTTACCAAATGGGGGGTGGATTTAATTGGCCTATTTCAAAAAGGAAAAGGTAGAACTCAGTTCGCCATTGTAGCTCTTAACTACTTTACGAAATGGGTGGAAGCTGAAGCTCTTGCCACCATTACAGAACAGAAAACGATGAGCTTTTTTTGGAAGTCAATCATTTGCAGATTTGGAGTGCCAAATGCTATAGTCACAGATAACGGCAAGCAATTTAATAACTCTAAGTTCAGGGCATTCTGTGAAGAGTTGGGAGTAAAGAACTTTTATTCTACCCCCTATCATCCACAAGATAACGAACAAGTCGAAGCTGTTAATAAGGTAATCAAGTAAAGTTTGAAAAGACAATTGGAAGCTTTGAGAGGAAATTGAGCTTAGGAGCTACATGCAGTTCTATGGTCCTATCAAACAACCTACCAAACTTCAACAACCGAAACTCCCTTCTCATTCACATATAGACCTGAAGCTTTGATCCTAGTAGAACTGGAGGTCTGCACTTCTTGGGTAATGTGTTTCAATGAGACAAGCAACAATGAGCTCCTTGCCTGAGAGCTTGACCTTCTTTCTGAAAAAAGAGAATTGGCCCAAATCAGAAGTACGACATATAAGCATAAGTGTACTAAGTTCTACAACACTAAGGTCAGAATACGGAGATTCAAAGTAGGAGATCTGGTCCTTCACAAGGTTTTCCTTTCAACCAAAGAACCAACCTTAGGGACCTTGGGACCAGCCTGGGAAAGCCCGTACAAAGTCAGGCGAACTTTATTTAATAGAGCCTATGAGCTCGAAGATATACAAAGAACCGAGTTGATGCACCTATGAAATGCAAAGCATTTGAAGAAATACTATCAATAGCTAGGTACCAACTCTAAATTTTAGTATCATCTCCAAATTTTTGTATCATAGCTATCTGGTCATGGATGGTAAAATTAACAAGCCAATGCAAGCTCAAAATATTTACTAGCACGAGTAATAAATATTTACTTTGTTATGATCTTGTACAAAGCAAATCAAAACTAGTCAAGTAAACATTACGCGACCAGGGTTAGAACAAGCTTCTAACCAGTGGCCTAACAGTTGTCTAAAAGGTTTGTTTTACTAGCACAAAGCTGTGATTAAAACAAGCTTTTATTTGACGACCTTGCTTTTAGGTAAAGGTTACGTGACCAAGGCTTGAACGAATTTCTAGTTAAGCGACCTTCTAGCTAAGCGACCTAAAACTTGTCTAGCAATCATTATAAAACATAAACTAGAATGAGCTTCTAGTTAACAACCTCACACTTCAATAAATCTTTGCTCAAATTCTATCATCGTGTATTCTAGCTAAACAGTTACAACGGCAAAGTTATTTAAACATACACAAATAATGAGCTAACAGTTGGAAAAACTTTCATTTCATTTATAAAATATTGAAAATACGAAGTACAGGAAAAGAGATTAGAAGCTCTAGGCTTGATCTTCTAAAGCTGGCACAATGACCTTGGCATCCTTCTGTTCCTTATCGTGTGAGCTCTCGAGGCCGCAATCTTCTTTTATTTTGGCAATCTGCTCTTTAAGGAAAGCCATATCATACTTAGGGTGCTTCTTCTCAACCTTACTGAGGATCTCTTTGGCAGTCTCGTAATAGAGTACAATGCTGTCCCACTTGAACTGTTCTGAGCTCTTGTACTTAGCGACTGCCTCCCTATATCCGATTAGCCCGTTAAACGATTCCTGGCTCTCTGCCTCCTTTAGATCCGGATCGTGATTGGGCCTCTCAATCGCCAGTGTATTCTCCAAATCCTCAACCTTTTTTCTAGCGGCCTTGAGTAGCCTCATCCTTAGAAACAGTGAGGTCCTACTTCTTCCCCTTTGGGGCTAGCTAGGCCTCCTTCTTGGCCTTAGCAACCCTGGTCGCTTCCTCCGTGAGCCTATTTGTGTCGTTAAGAACCCTACACATGCGAGCCATTGTATTCTAGTCTAGAACGACCGAACGAGCTCGTGTGGCTACAGCTAGCCTGGAGGAGCTCGGAGAGTGAAAATGAAATGGCATAGTTTTCCCTCTTCTTTGACCAGCCTCTAGCGACGTTGCTCATAGCGTCGGTATGGCTCCCAGGTAGGCCCCTCAATGTGGTCTCGAGAGGCTTTTTAGCAAGGTTGAAGCCGAGTAAAGCCTTGGACCTTTTGGCCTCCAATATCTCCAACGCAGCCCGGTGAGTCTGGTGAACAAGAAGGAACAGGTATTCGGTGAGCAAGGCCAAAGGTCTCTTCTCTAGTCGAAATAGGAGCCAGAGCTGGGGAATTAGACAAAGAGCCAAGAGGTGTAGGGTCGCTGGTGCTTTACCGGAGGTTTAGTAATAACAATGGCCCTGGCAGGCACAGCCTTCTTCCCAGATTTCTCCTCACTGAACCTCTTCTTTTGTTCGTTTTTCTTTAAGGCCTTAGCCATTTGCTCAACGGTCCTCATTTTCTTAGCTTTCTTTTGCTTCCATGCTATCTTCTTCTCTGGTTCGCGAACAACTCATTTTTGACCCTTGGAGAAGCAATTTTTCCCTTAAAAACATAAAAGTGTCAGGTCGCGAAGGAATCTTAAGGGACCAAGACTAAAACAAGCTTTTATTTGATGACCTTGCTCTTGGGTAAAGGTTGCATGACCAAGGCTTGAATGAACTTCTAGCTAAGTGACCTAACACTTACCTAGCAATCGTCATGAAACATAAACTAGAACGAGCTTCTATTTAACAACCTCGCACTTTGATAAATCTTTGCTCAAATTCTGTCATTGTCTATTCTAGCTAAATAGTTA
Source organism: Nyctanthes arbor-tristis (assembly GCA_963692815.1). Lineage (NCBI taxonomy): Eukaryota > Viridiplantae > Streptophyta > Magnoliopsida > Lamiales > Oleaceae > Nyctanthes > Nyctanthes arbor-tristis. The sequence continues at coordinate 62,687 of CAVNYN010245112.1, read as the reverse complement.
CAACTAATGGCAAAGTTATTTAAACATACACAAACAATGAGCCAACAGTTGGAAAAACTTTATTTCATTTATAAAATGTTGAAAATACAAAGTATAGGAAAAGAGATTAGGAGCTCTAGGCTTGATCTTCTGAAGCTAGCGCAGGGACCTCGGCCTCCTCTTCCTCGTCATCTGAGCTCTCAAAGCCGTAATCTTCTTTTATTTTGGCAATCTGCTCTTTGAGGAAGGCCCAATTGTACTCAGGGTACTTCTTCTCAAACTCACTGAGGATCTCTTCGGCAGTCTTGTAATGGAGTGTGGCACTGTCCTTCTTGAATTACTCTGAGCTCTTATACTTAGCGACTGCTTCCCTATATCCAATCAGCCCGTCAGAAAATTCCTGGCTCTCTACCTTCTTTAGAGCCTAGTTGTGATTGGACTTCTCAATCGCCAGTGTATTTTCCAAATTCTCGACCTTCTTTCTAGCAGCCTCGAGTTTGGTCCTTAAGTGAGCCGCCTCATCCTTAGAAACAGTGAGATCCTATTCCTTTCCCTTTAGGGCTAGCCCAATCTCCTTTTTGGCCTTAGTAACCCTGCTCTAACCTTGCTTACTTCCTTCATAAGCCTATTTATGTCATTAATAACCCTACATAAGCGAGCCATTGTATGCTAGGTCCAGGATGGCCAAACGAGCTCGTGTAGCTGCACTGGCCTAGAGGAGCTTGGAGTGCGAAAATAAAGTGGCATAGTTTTCCCATCTCTTCGACCAGCCTCTAGCCACGTCGCTCATAGACATAGCATCGGTAAGGTTCCCAGGTAGGCCCTCAATATGGTCTTAAAAGGCTTTCCGGTAGGGTTGAAGCCGAGCAAAGCCTTGGGCTTTTTAGCCTTCAATTTATCCAACACAGCCCGATGAGAGATGGACAAGAAGGAATAGGTCTTCAGCGAGCAAGTCCAAAGGTCCCTTTTCCTTGTGAGGTAGCTCCTTCCTGGTCGAAACAGGAGCCAGAGCCAGGGAATTAGACAAATAGCCAGGAGGTGTAGGGTGGCGAGTGACCTGCTGGCACTTTGCCAGAGGTTGAGTAATAACGATACCCCCGGCAGGCACAAGCTTTTTCCTGGATTTCTCCTCACTGAGCCTCTTCTTCTATTCTTTTTTCTTCAAGGCCTTAGCCATCTACTCAGCGGTCCTCATCTCCTTAGCTTTCTTTTGCTCCCACACCGCTATCTTCTTCTCCACCTCGCGAATAGCTCGTTTCTGACCTCCGGAGAGGTAATTTTTCCCTAAAAAGCATGAAAGTGTCAGGTAGCGAAGGAATCTTAAGGGACCAAGTATAAAATAACAACTTACAGTTATTGGGTCGTTGGAAATGCGCTCAGTCCTCGGCGTTGATAGCCTAGTCTTGATCAAGAAGTCCCCGTCAATAAAGTCTATAAACGGGACAATCTTGAGCCTTTATCTCAACAACCTCTTCAACTTGTTCTTTAAAAGTCGAGGACAGCAACTGAAGTCGATCAGCACCTGACACAAAAAGAAACAAAGTTAAGTATTAGCTTTATGACTCTAAAATACTCATTCAGAAGCTACTTACTGGTAGTCATGTAGCTTATTGTTATGCTAGAGTCGTCATGACCTAGAATTGGTGGGGTTTTCTACTCGCCTTGTACCCATAACCAGATCTCTTTCCAATTGGAAATTGATTATGAGACCCTATTCACCAGATTTCCCCAGGGGCGGCTGAGCTCCTGCTTTGAGGTAAGCGGCCACGTAATACCATCCATTTCCCCCAAATGAAGACTACAAACAAATAGTAAGAGTGAAAGTCTTGGAGGTTAGGGTATCCCCAACCTTTGTACTGTAACAGGGCAAAGACCCAATTATGGTCCTCCACCTATTTGGTGGGATTTGCAAGAGGGTAACCCTCCAGAACTACAATAGTTTGGTCACAGATCTTGGAAGGAAGACCCTAAACCAGGTCTTGAACATCTTTATGCTCACGGCCACGCACCCTTTTGAAGGGCAATGAACCTTCTCCCCTTCATAAGGGACCCAAAGGGCTACGCGATCTGGCACGCAGTACTTCTGTCACAACGCATTCAGATTAGCCTCTCTAACCCTTGAGGAGATGTGTTTACACACCTACGATAGGTCCTTCTTGCGTACCACTGCAGCCGGAGGCCGCCCACAAGAACTCGTCTCCACCTCATCACCTCTCTCTCTTCCTCCGTCCATTCAATCTGGACCTCCGGCTCTGCCCTATCTTCCTTATTGGACCAATCGATATTCACTCAAGTTTCTTTCTGTCACTCACTCCCAGAATGAGAACCTTCTCTATTTTCCATTGCACTCAACCAGAGAATTCTTCAACAATGAACTCTCTCAAGAAACCCCAGAAAATCTAAGCTTAAATGACTGAAACTCCCAAGTTTTTCCAAAAAACAAGGGAAATAATTACCTTCTAGAACGAGCTTCGGAGTCTTGAGAGAAATCTTTTTCTCGAAGTCTTGAGAGAAATATCTTACTTCTGAAGAGATTTTGAAGCTTTTGTATGGAGATTTTATGGAGAGTTTTCACAAGAGAAGCAAATGTAAGGAAGGAAAAAGGGAAGAAGGCGAAGTACTAGGTATAAATAGGGCTCAAGGAGAGAGAAAAAGGCAGATGCGTGCCACTTTGGTAAACGAAGAGACACCAATCAATTTAATGATTACTGCCTACAGTTCCCTAGAACACGTCATTCCACTAAATGGCTGACGTATGGCAGGATAGACAGGCTAAGAGTTTCAAAATTCAAAGAGTCTAATTTTAGGCGGTAAAAGCCTTGAAAGAGCACTGAGTAGACCTTCAAGCCTGCTAACCCTAAAGTACAGGAACAATGACCTTGAGGGGGCTTTCTTGGTTACTAGGTCGCCAGGCCAAATCGGTCAACGGGTCAACAAGATCTTATAACATGTCCCATTGTGTCCCATGACCTGGAGCGATTCAACAACCTGAAGAACTAACCTCCGTCAGACAATTCTGGGCCTTTATCGTCCAGCTCACTAGATCGCTATATTCACAAGGTCGCAAGGTCATGCCTCGTAAAAGTGCCAGCCATACAGCAACTTGCAAACCCACGTGCAAAGCCTTATCACTTATGGCCGATGGGACTTTAGCTTTAAATGCGGTGGTGGTGGTTACCTGCCCCATGCAGAGTTTAGGCAGCCATTAGTCAAAAAGTAAATGTTTAATCTTAACTGATTTGACCCACGTGCCACTTTTGTAGGCCAGCATTAATTACATGTTATCATTGCACTCATGAAATATATGCTATAAATAGAGGCAAAAAAACTGGAAAGGGGATTCCTCCCTCTGAAATCCCATACTTCCCGTCTTCTTCGCATTTACCCTCTTTTATTTAATACAAACATTCCTTTGACTTTAACATTTATTGTTCGAATAAATTCAAATACAAGTTTCCCGCGTAAACGAATCTTATTTATTGATTTGAAGTCAAAATTTGAGATCGGAAGAAAGCTTCTTCTTTGTAACTTTGTACAAGATTATCTTATTAATATCAACCATATATTCTCCACAAAAAAATTTTACAGTTCCCAATAATCTATACATTTTCATTGTTTAATTTTTTACAAAGTATTTAAAGAAAGAAAAAACAAATTGATCACTATAGGAGGGTCTAGGGTTTTATTTTTTCGACTTTGCTTGAGTAATGGCGGAGCCAGCACATAAAAGATAGGGAGCCGGATAGAAAACTCAAAAAAAATTTATATAAGCTCTAATTTTTCAAAACATTAAACAAACTCAATTACTCAAGTGCATTATAAAGTTTGCAACTACTCAAAATATAGTACATTAGGCTAAAAAGTTGGACCCGACAATTTTTTATTTTGGCAAATTCATCAATAAGAGAATCTATATTTATTGTGCTAACAAGTTCTCTTTCAATAAAAATTGTCAAACTATCACCAAGAAAGTCATCATCCATCTTGTTGCGAATTGCAATCTTCACATGTTTCTTTGCCAAGAATGCTCTCTCAATCATAGCCGTTAAAACAGGTAATGTTAACACAAGGCGAATCAATCTTGTTATCATTTTGTAGCCCTTTGCCTTTCTTGTTTCCATCAACTTTTCACACAAATTCGCAAGAGTAGACACTTGAAATTGAGAAATGAGAACCACGTGAGCATGATAATATTGCAATTCACTCATCAAAGCATGCCTTTCATACTGCTCAAAATCGCTAGGATAAAACTCCACCACAAGCTTATAGATATTATCTGCATTAAATGGTTCAAAAGAATTTTTTAGATCCAATGCCCCTCTCAACTCAGGTAGTCTAACTGATGTTTCATTAAATCTCAAATTCAACTCTGCCAATTGAAAATCTATGGACTGATTGAAATTTCAAAGTGGTAATGATGCTCAACATTGATTTGCCTTCACTCACAACTGATGTTACTATTCATGTTAGGTATAGTAATTTTATATTTTAAGCAAAAATCTTTTACTTCCTGAAGTAATTTCTCCCGCACTTCATCTCTCGACTTTTGAAGAAGAGTTTTTGCAATGGAGACATATCCAAGTATAGATAGAATGTCAATGGATTCCTTTTGAAATTCTTGACAAAGAAAATCAGTTATCCACATAATTGCCCTCATTAAGTTAAATCAAACATAAAATTAAAACTCTGAATACTATTGCAAGAACCATTAGCTTCAATTCGAGCCTTGGAATTTGGACCCAAGTGATATCCTCAAGTACATTACAAGTTGCAGTATACATATCTATCATACTCAGTACATAATCATAATGAGAACCACAACGAGTTGAACTTGAACGGTGTAAAGATGTCATCTGATTAGCTCATCATCCAGATTCACGCTCTCCACTTGCCAACATATTCTCAATCTCTGTTCTATGGGCAACATGTAACTTCGTGTTGCACTTTGCGGAAGATTTGACAATGTTAGTGACATCATCCAATATAGAGAAGAACTCCCTAATTAAATCACATTGCATTACTAAAGCAGCCAATGTCAACTGCAATCTGTGAGCAAAACAATGAACATAATATGCATGTAGACAATCATTAAGAAACAATGCTTGTTGTCCATTCTATTGCCCACGCATATTACTAGCACCATCATGCCTCTGGCCCCATAATTTATGAACTTGAAGATTGTACTGAGAAAGAACAATAGATATCTACCGTTTAAGTGTTTCTGAAGAAGTCTCAGAAACACCCCTAATAGCAAAGAAACGCTCTATCAAGATACCCGCAGTGTTCAAAAACCTCAAAATAATGGCCATTTGCTCTCGATTTGATTCATCTTTTGCTTCATCAAAAAAAAAAAAAAAAGCAAGCATCTCCAATTTCCTTGCGTATCATATGACATACTCTATTAGCCATGATTGCCAAAATCTCTTTCTAGATATCTGGAGTAGGGATGTCAACGGGGTGGGTCAGGATTGGGCTTGGGTTCCCCTGCTCCACCTCTTTTTCATGTCCCTGCCCTGATCCCTGTTTGAATTGGGGCGGGGTCACGTCAGATTGAGGATAGGAAAAATCCCCGTTAACCGCCCTATTTTTTTTTTTGAAATAGACCATGTTTAGGGTCTGTGACTTTGTGTCTAAAGAATGAAAAATGAGACCCCAAATCTACTTGCTGCTGTTCTAATTTTTTTTTATGTGATTCAGCTTCAAATTTTAAGTATTAGAATTATAGTGCAAATAAGTTTACAAGTAATAAGCTAGCACAAGTGGTGCAAGTTTGGGGTTTGGGCAATTGAGGGACGAGTCTTCCCAAATGCTATACTTATCGATTTTTTTTTTAATTTAGTAGCTTAATATTATCAGGTTTCAGGACGGGGAGAACAAAACCCGTCCCCACCTCACTAGTAATTCGGGGCACATCCTTGTGTCCCGTACCAGCCTCGTTAGCACATGGGGCGGGGATTCCCCAACCCATTTGGGGCGGTCTCCAGCAGGATCGGGTTTTCGGGTTAATTCTGCCATCCCTAATCTGGAGAAGTATATTTGGCATTTTTTGGCACGTTACTCAATACAACATCTCTGACATTTGTATTACACTTTCCAGTATAATTAATCAATTCAAGCACATTTCCACGGTTAAAAGATTTTTCAGACACATCATGGCCTCTAAAAGCACAACCTTGAAATGCTAGCTATTGAACACTCACGATTGTTGTCTTTAAGCGTAGTCGGTTTTTCACAACTTCTTTGCTAGCTCTCTCAATCACTTTATCAATTTGTTGAGATGGCCTCATCAAAAGTTAGCACATACCATATATTTACTGTAAGGTGATGAACATTTTGCACCAATATGACCAAGAAATGCACAATCCATAACCTAATGAACTCTCTTCCAATTATCAAATCCATTACTCACTAAAGCCAAAGTGCAAGAGGTATGCATATTCTCTCTAAAAAGAAAGCATGGAAAGCAGTAGGCCTTATGTGTACTTGGAGAATACTCTAACTATTTAAATTCATTAAACCAACTGTGCTGAAAATGACGATATTTATCTTTATATTCTCTCGCTATATACGAATGAAGTTTTTGTTGGTAAGGCCTAACCATCAAATATGACCGTCTGATCTCATCCATTTTCTCAAAAGGCCAATCACATATTCTCCTCTTTTTTCCTGGATCCAGCTCAATTTCAATGGATGAATTTGGAGTAGATTGTTGATTTTCCTTCAGAGTAGAAGATAGCTGGTTTTCAACTGGAAAAGAAAATTGTTGATTTTCAACTGAAGGAGAAGATTGTTGATTTTCAGTTGGGGGAGTATCTTAGCAGTTATTTGATTCCATATTTTGTGTATTTCTTACTGGCCTGAAGAAAGAATGCAATGTAGTTTTGCCTTTTTTGCCACAAGGCTGTTGTGTAGCCATAATTTCATCTATACAATCAAATAATAAAATCCATTAACAATCTTATTTTGCCTTAGATAATTCACTTGCTAACAATGAAAAAAAATATTGACAAACAACCAACCAACAAGCCAAATAGTCAACCATATACAAACAAATCTCCATCAATCATCAAAGCATAAATTGCCACTATATTCAATGACTAATTATCAATTCTAAATTAGTATAAATATATTATATATTCCTAATTCCCCTTTGCAAAATTATGATTTTATTCAACCATTACTTATGATTTTCTTCTTATTTCTTAATTCCTTTTTCAAAGTTCATTCTAATTTATTCTTAATTCAAGTATTCAACCATTAGTCATTACTTAAATTATGATTTTCTTCAACCAACAAAAATCATTTATATGTTCCAAAATACTTAAACTCTCTATATGACTATATATAAAATTCAACCATATAAATATGAAATTCAACCATTCTAATGTCCTAATCACCTATGTATATCTAATATATAAAATTAAACTGTCTATAAATTTGGAGGTTGGAGGTATTTGGCTATTTGCTTAGATTAGGGCAATATCAATTTAGGAATTAGGGCTAGAATAAATTACTTGATTGAAGCAAAAATCTAGATGAAGAAGAAGCCTCTCTACTGTCGCTCAATCTTTGCTTGCCTCTCCCCCGACACTCGCATTTGTAATGAGGCCGGGATGTTGGGTCGAACAATGGAAGTCATCAAGCTTAGGCCTCAAGCATAGAGCCTCTGAATTCTGCTTGACTGCCTCGTTAGTTTAGTTTTAGTTTGTTGCTCTCGGCCTTTTTTTTTTAATTTTATTTTGGATTGTTTCATTGTTTGGGTTGTGGACTTGTGGCTAAAATTAGTGCCCCGAGCCCAAGTTAAAGACCCCTGCGGCCAAACATTAATTTTTTTAATAGAACTTGGGCTGAGACATGGGTGGGCCGAGGCCCAGTATGGGCCCCTGTCTCCGCCATTGCACTTGAGGCCCCGTTGGCCACAGATCCAGCTCTAGGAGTGCATAGAAAACTCTCATTTGATCATGGTGTAATTAACAGAAAACTGTTGCGCAAATAGGACCATACTTGTTGAATGCTCTTGCAATTTTAGAAAGATATTGTAAAACAAGTTGTAGTGCAATAAACACCACTACACTCATTTGTGGCTATTAGATACATAAAAAGGATCTAAGAAAAAGAAATCCATCATAGAAAATGTAATAGACTCCTCCTGTTCCTTTGTATCTTATTAGGCCCAAAGTTTGCTAGATATTATAATATACTAAAATAACCTTTTTATATGTGTGACATGAATGTAAAGTGACATAAAATACGTAGATTTCACTGTCAAAAAAAAAAACAAAAAAAGAAAAAAAAAGAAAAGAAAAGATACGTAGATTTCCATCTACGGGGTATATCAGTGACCAATGATCTCTAGTAAACCATTCTCTACACGCATAGTTGTAAATGCTTGCTTTAGAGCTAATGACACATTGATAAAATTTTTTTAGTTTAATTTTCTCTAGTTCATTTTTTACTTGATTTAACGACCTAGATCGCTGTAATACAAGTTGTTAAAAACCAAATTTGTTGATCCAACGAAGAACAAAGATTTTATTTATCAAAATCAGTATGGAATTGGATCTTTGGATCTTTTACTGTGCATTGTATAATAAAATTTAATCACATATAGATTGAAGCAAAATACATTTATTCATGATTAAATTTCCACCCCTTGGTTCTTTGATTTGTCGTCCAATCTGTAAGCATCCATTACCATCCACGTGCTTCTAATCAATATGCGTTCCTTAGTATCCCTGAAAGAGTCGCCATGCTGGTATGTGGTCACCTATCCACAAACTGGATTAGTACGCTAGATTGTGTTTATTATGAAAAGAAAAATACACAGCACATACCCTCCTATGATTATGAATTCTAGTGCCATAACTCAAGTCCCTTTTTGCATGACACGAAAAAAGTAACAACCTGTGATGCTCCAAATTAGTCGAGCTATCTTGTGGACCTATATAACTCCAACTCCAATAATTAAACATCAACATACCATATTATTAATGGATGAATTAAGAAAAACACGGCATTTACTTTAAACTATTGAAAAATACGGTTAAAATTTTGAGGGAAATTTTTGCTGTGAAAACACGGCCAGCAAACGGAAAAGAAAAAGCTGTTTTGGTGAGGATTTTTTTCTGAAAGAAAAAGCTAACAGAATGCCTCTCATTTCAACACGTGGTGGCACCAAAGTTTAATAGCCCCCTCTCTTTTGTCTTTGCCGCCAGGATTTGAATTTTTACCTGTGTATTTCCCGAAATAAGCAAGGAAAAAAGGACAAATATTTTTGACTGAGTTGTTGCACTAATGTGGCTGTCCCAGTTGTAGTGCACCATCAGCCAAAAACACCCTTCTGTTTTACACTAAACAAAAATAATTATTATTACTATCGATATCTATTCTAAATCTATATCTATATCTATATCTATATATATATACTTAATATTAAAACAGCTGAGTTTTTGCGGGTTTCACCTTAGTTATCACGCCCCAAACTCAGTTGCTATAATTTCTTTTTCAGTTTTTTTTAGTTAAAATTTTCCACAGCCCGAAACAGTGAGCTATTAATGCGAGGCTCATTAATACTCGGTTATCATTGGAACAATGCATTTGCACGGCTATCATTTTGGGGAATGTGATCAAGCTTTTCTTGTAGTCATATGCTTTCGTGAGAGAGAAAATTAATGCTCAATTCTCCCCTCTCTCCCTCCCTCCCTCTCTCTCTCTCTCTCTCTCTCTCTCTCTCTCAAATTCAATTTTTATTCTTCTCAACCCTAAATCTATAGATTCGATTCCTACATTTTTATAAATCTCTCCCTTTCTCTATCTACACACTCGCAGATAAACATACGGGTTTGAATTTGTAGAGGGAGATGGCATCATGAGAAGGGGGTGAACAAATTGGCTCAGCTTTTGGCGTCATGTAGAAGGGGGTGGACAAATTGGCACAGCTTCTTTCAAACCGGACAGACTTCTTCAAATTCTGATTGTTGCGTTAATGTTTAGCAAATAGATCGTTCTTGAGGATTTTTATATAACAAAAATAGAGAATTCTTCTATGGTATGTTCGCGTCTAAGATCATTTTTCTCTTGGTTTCCACAATGAGGTTCAGAAGCATTTATGGAGGTGACTTGGCAACAAAGTCATATTAGAAGCAAATAGATCAGAAACATTGATGGAAGTATAACTCGGAAATTAATTTGCTCCTTTCGCTTTCATGACTCTGAGAAACATTTACCCACATTCCTTAGGACTCCATTTATGTAAGGTGAAAAGAATCCCCAATCATGCATTGTTCAGAATAATGTTTGTGGTTTCAGTGATTGAATGAATTGTAGAGGGAATAACTTGGTGGCTGATCGAATTTAAAGTTACAATTGTTTTAGCGACATAATTTGGAGTATCTATTTTTTCTTTTGGTGTGCATTTGTTTGCTATTACTTGCTGCTCAAAGATGTGTCTTCGACTACTGTAGAGGTAATTTCATATATTTCACATTGTACACTTAATTTTAAACAAGTTTTTTAACCGGCGACATTGACTAGATTGGGGTAGGTGTTTTGACGTTGAAAAAAATAATGAGGAGACAATCACATTGACATTCATGGATCAGTAACCATCTTAAAGGATGTTTACAGAGACAATTTAATGAATTAAAATTCATATTGGTGTGATAGAATTTGAACATCATCGAGGTGATATGAAATTGTTGATTTTCTTTTCATAGTTCTGATTTTTGCTTAGGATTTTCGCACTTGGTATGAATTTTGAGGTTTGTGATCTTGAATATTCTTTTGTAAGATTGATGCACTTCTGGTTCCATTTTGTATCTTTAGATCAATATATTTATTTGGAGCAAAATTTTTATCTAAATGTCTAAGAAGTTGATTGCCATTGTGCTACTTTTAGTGATTTGGACACATGAGTTCATTCCCAACTTTAGGGACAAATTGTTTCCATCAACTCAACTTAAACTGTAAAATGTAATTGTGTTATATGTTCTCCTTTTTGGAGTTGAAGTACCATCCACTTCTAAAGCTTTGTTTCTGTTTTCTTTATGTTTTGGAAAGTTACCTTGATTTCTTATGGTAAATTGAAGTTAAGAGTTGAGACAAGTTGATTGTGAGTGGCTACCATATCTCAATACAATTTATAAAATCATCTTTGGCCGCAAAAAGAAGATTCCCTGAATATTGTACCAAACATATTTTCCTTAGCTTAAGAATAAAATAATTTTTCTAAGAAGTGATAAATTTGTTAAATAGCACCTTTAACATGAAAAAGAAGGCAAGTCAAATTGAGATATTTATAATCTATACATAATCCCAAAGCAGCTAAGTTTTTGCTGGCCCATTGTTGTCGATTTTATCCCATAAGTGGACGGATCATTAACAAGTAATACAGTGATAAGTAGAGTGTCGAACCTACGAGGACTGAATCTACTAAGTTTCACTTTAGTCAATCCCAACTTTAAGTTAAAGAAAACACACAATAAATTGTTTAGAAATAATCATTAAGAAAAGGAAAATTAGCTAAGAAAATAAACGGTTAAAATTATTTACAATTCCTAGAAACAATCACATCAATAAGGTACTAGGATTACGAATCCACTATTGTTGACCCCACTACAAACTATTGACGACGCTCTTCCGATCTCAATCCTCATCATATGTTGACAACTGCTATTCCTTATGTGTCAATTTACTCTCTCGATACAAATCAAGCCTATTTTTACCTATGACCCACTTATATCTCTATGGGATACGAACAGATAAAAAATGCAATACAAAGCTAGAACATCACAAAAGATTGCACCAAGCATAGAAGTATATCTATATCTCCTATCGGACTTAATGTCTTTTGTTATTTGAGCTAGAACCATATCCCCATCTCGGTCGTGACATGAATCCCTGAACTATCCCAAAATCGATCAAATTATAGGATATCAATTAAAGCAATAACAAGCAATCAGCAATAACAAGCAATGTTGCCTAGGTTAGAAATCAATGGTCCAATATTAATCAAAAGCCTCTCTGATGGTTAATCAAAAGCAATAACAAGCAATCAGCAATAACAAGAATGTTGCCTAGGTTAGAAATCAATGGTCCAATATTAATCAAAAGCCTCTCTCGATGGTCAATCAATTCTATGCCTAAATGTGAACTTAATTATCTCTAACTAAATTGCAAACACAAAAACATGTATTAAATCACAAAGGTCATCATGTAGCGATTTCACAAGACATATTGACATAAACAATCAATATAGGACCCTTTGTTGTTCATTACTATGTACTAATTCACATTGAATCTCTCGAAAGCAATATAAATCACAAACATGAATCAATGGTGATCAATCATCAAAACGGACATATAAGTGAATAATAAACAATTAACCCAATAGCAAACAATAAAAATGAGCAATTTATTCAAAACTAATGAATTGTCAACAATGGATTCATCACAATCCTAGCACAAAGAATTTAGCCTATCATGTTGAGGAAAAAGAAACAACAATAAAGATTGGAATTCAAAACTCAAAAGAGACGAATTCACGATATATTCCACAAATTTCTTTTCCTCCCTACGATGTCTCTTCTCCATGCCTCCATGCTTCTCGGCAGTCTCCTCACGGCTCTCTCCTCACTTTTTTTTTACGGCCTCGGCTCCCTTTTTAAATTCAAAGAATTCATGTGATTAGATGACTTGGGCCCAAAGCTAATTACTCTATGTGTTTTATTTCCTTTTTTTTTTTTTTCTTTTTAACATGCTAAAAGAACAAGAAGCCCCAAAGTTTTGTACACTTGGACTTTCAACTTTCAAGTTCAACCACTTTAATCCTCCAAGTTGATCGCGTGCACTTTAGTCTTCATGATATCCAAATGTTCTAAAAATAGATCCTTCTTCATTCTTTTCGTCATCAATTGCTTGTGATCTGGTTGAATCCTAAAATAAACAAAAACAAATAAAATTAAGTAGTAAATTGAGGAAATACAACGACAAATGGCTAGTTTTAATGGCCTAAGATAAGTGTGAAATTACACTTATCACCCACCCCAATTTTCGTGCCCAAACTCAACTTCTATATTTTTTTTTCAGTTTTTTTTTATTTAAAAATTTCCACAACCCGAAACGGTGAGGTATTAATGCGAGGCTCATTAGTACACAGCTATCATTGGAACATTGCATTTGCATGACTGTCATTTTGGGGAATGTGATCACGCCTTTTTTGTGGTCATATGCTTTCTTGAGAGAGAAAATTAACGCCCAACTCTCTCTATCTCAAATTCATTTTTTGTTCTTCTCAACCCTAAATTTGTAGATTTTGTTCTTACATCTTTGTAAATCTCTCACTTTCTCTATCTATACACTTGCAGGTATACGTACGGGATTGAATTTGTAGGGAAGATGGTGTCATGTAGAAGGGGTTGAACAAATTGGCTCAGCTTCTTTTGAACTAGACATACTTCTTCAAATTCTGATTACTGCGTTAATTTTTAGCAAATAGATCGTTCTTGATGATTTTTATATAACAAAAATAGAGAATTCTTCTATGGTATGTTGGCGTCTAAGATCATTTTTCTCTGGGTTTCCACGGTGAGGATCAAAAGCACTTGGGGAGGTGATTTGGCAACAAATTCATATTAGAAGCAAATAGATTAGAAACATTGGTGGAAGTATAACTCGGAAATTAATTTGCTCCTTTCGCTTTCATGACTCTAAGAAACATTTACCCACATTCCTAAGGACTTCATTCCTGTAAGGTAAAAAGAGTCCCTAATCTTGCATTGTTTAGAATAATGTCAGTGGTTTTAGTGATTGAATGAATTGTAGATGGAATAACTTGGTGGCTGATCGAATTTACAGTTACAATTGTTTTAGCGACATAATTTAGAGCATTTATTTTTTCTTTTGGTGTGCATTTGTTTGCTATTGCTTGCTACTCGAAGATGTGTCTTCGACTACTGCAGAGGCAATTTCATATGTTTCACATTGGATACTTAATTTTAAATAAGTTTTTTAACTGGCTACATCGACTAGATTGGGGTAGGTGTTATGAGTTGAAAAAAATAAGGATGCAACAATCACATTGACATTCATGGATCAGTAACCATCTTAAAGGATGTTTACAGAGACAATTTAAAGAATTAAAATTATATTGGTGTGATAGAATTTGAACACCATCGAAGTGATATGAAATTGCTGCTTTTCCTTTCATAGTTCTGATTTCTACTTAGGATTTTCCCACTTGGCATGAATTTTGACGCTTGTGATCTTGAATATTGTTTTGTAAAATTGATACACTTCCGGTTCCATTTTGTATCTTTGGATCAATATAATTATTTGGAGCAAAATTTTTGTCTGAATGTCTAAGAAGTTGAGTGCCACTTCACTACATTTAGTGATTTGGACACATGAATTAATTCCCCATTTCAGGGACAAATTGTTTCCATTAGCTCAACTTAAACTAGAAAATGTAATTGTGTTTATATGTTCTCATTTTTGGAGTTGTAGTGCCATCCACTTCTAAAGCTTTGTTTCTGTTTTCTTTTTGTTTTTGCAAGTTACTTTGATTTCTTACGATAAATTTAAGTTTAGAGTTGAGACAAGCGAATTGTGAGTGGCTACCATATCTCAATACAATTTATAAAATCATCTTTGGCCACAAAACTGAGATTCCCTGAATGTTGTACCAAACATATTTTCCTTAGCTTAAGAGCAAAATAATTTTTCTAAGTTGTGCTAAGTTTCTTAAATAGAACCTTTAACATGACAAAGAAGGTAAGTCAAATAGAGATATTTAGAATATACACTTAATGCTAAAGCAGCCAAGTTTTGGCGGGCCCTACCCTAGTTTGCCCGAGCTAAACTCAGCTTCTATATTTTCATTTTCATTTTCAGTTTTTTCTAGTTAAAAATTTCCACACCTTGAAACGGTGTGCTATTAATGTGAGGCTCATTAACACACGGCTGTCATTGGAACATTGCATTTGCAAGGCCATTATTTTGAGGAATGTGATAACGCTTTTTTTGTGGTCATGTGCTTTCTTGAGAGAGAAAATTAACGCTCATCTCTCTCTCTCTTTCCCTCTCTCTCAAATTCATTTTTTGTTCTTCTCAACCCTGAATCTATAGATTCGATTCCTACATCTTTGTAAATCTCTCCTTTTCTCTCTCTATACACACGTAGGTATACATACAGGAATGAATTTGTAGGGGAAGATGGTGTCATGTAGCGGGGGCGAACAAATTGCCACAGCTTCTTTCGAACTTGACATGCTTCTTCAAATTCTGATTGCTGCGTTAATTTTTGGCAAATGGATCGTTCTTCAGGATTTTTATATAACAAAAATAGAGAATGCTTCTATGGTATGTTGGCGTCTAAGATCATTTTTCTCTGGGTTTCCACACTGAGGATCAGAAGCATTTATGGAGGTGATCTGACAACAAAGTCATATTAGAAGCAAATAGATCAGAAAGATTGATGGAAGTATAACTCGGTAATTAATTTTCTCTTTTCGCTTTCATGACTCTGAAAAACATTTACTCACATTCCTTAGGACTCCATTTCTATAGGCAAAAAGAATCCCCAATCTTGCATTGTTCGGAATAGTGTCTGTGGTTTTAGTGATTGAATGAATTACAAAAGGACTAAATTGGTGGCTGATTGAATTTGCAGTTACAATTGTTTTAGTGACATAATTTGGAGTATTTATTTTTTCTTTTGGTGTGCATTTGTTTGCTATTGCTTGCTGCTCAAAGATATGTCTTCGACTACTACAGAGGTAATTTCATATGTTCCACATTGGACACTTAATTTTAAATAAGATTTTTAACTGGTTACATTGACTAGATTGGGGTAGGTGTTTTGATGTTAAAAAAAATAACGATGAGACAATCACGTTGACATTCATGGACCCGTAACCATCTTAAAGGATGTTTACGGAGACAATTTAATGAATTAAAATTCATATTGGTATGATGGAAGTTGAACATCATCAAGGTTATATGAAATTGTTGCTTTTCTTTTCATAGTTCTAATTTTTGCTTAGGATTTTCCCACTTGGTACGGATTTTGAGGTTTGTGATCTTGAATTTTTTTTGTAAGATTGTTGTACTTCTGGTTCCATTTTGTATCTTTGCATCAATAAATTTATCTGGAGCAAAATTTTTGTCTAAATGTTTAAGAAGTTGATTGCCACTAGGTTACTTTTAGTGATTCCGACACATGAATTAATTCCCAATTTCAGGGACAAATTGTTTTCATTAACTCAACTTAAACTATAAAATGTAATTGTATTTATATGTTCTCCTTTTTGGAGTTGCAGTGCCATCCACTTCTAAAGCTTTGTTTCTGTTTTCTTTATGTTTTGGCAAGTTACTTTGATTTCTTACAGTAAATTGAAGTTAAGAGTTGAGACAAGTTGATTGTGAGTGGCTACGATATCACAATACAATTTATAAAATCATCTTTGGCAATAAAAAGGAGATTCCCTAAATATTGTACCAAACATATTTTCCTTAGCTTAAGAGAGAAGCAATTTTTCTAAGTTGTGATAAGTTTCTTAAATAGCACCTTTAACATAAAAAAGAAGGCCAGTCAAATATAGATATTTAGAATCTATATATAATACTAAAGCAGCTAAGTTTCCACGGGCCCACCCCAGTTTTCTCTCCCAAACTCAGCTGCTATATTTTCTTTTTTAGTTTTTTTTTGTTAAAATTTTCCACCACCCGAAACAGTGACCTATTAATGCGAGGCTCATTAATACACGGCTATCATTGGAACATTGCATTTGCACAGCTATTTTGGGGAATGTGATTACGCTTTTTTTTTTTTTGTGGTCATGTGGTTTCTTGAGAGAGAAAATTAACGCTCAACTCTCTCTCTTTCTCTGTCTCTCTTTCTCTCTCTCCCAAATTCATTTTTTGTTCTTCTCAACCCTAAATCTATAGATTTGATCTCCTACAACTTCATAAATCTCTCCCTTTCCCTATCCATACACTTGCGTGTTTACATACGGGATTGAATTTGTAGGAGGATATGGAATCATGGAGAAGGGAGTGAACAAATTGGCTCAGCTACTTTCGAACTAGATAGACTTCTTCATGTTCTGATTGCTGCGTTAATTTTCAGCAAATAGATTGTCCTTTAGGAATTTTATATAACGAAAATAGAGAATTCCTCTATGGTATGTTGGCGACTAAGATCATTTTTCTATGGGTTTCCACAGTGAGGATCAGAAGCATTTACGGAGGTGAATTGGCAATAAAATCATATTAGAAGCAAATAGATCAGAAACATTGATGGAAGTAGAACTCGGTAATTAATTTTCTCATTTTGCTTTTATAACTCTGAGAAACATTTACCCACATTCCGTAGGACTCCATTTCTCTAAGGTGAAAACAATCCCCAATCTTGCATTGTTTAGAATAATGTCAGTGGTTTTAGTGATTGAATGAATTGTAGAGGGAATAACTTGATGGCTGATTGAATTTATAGTTAAAATTGTTTTGCTGACATAATTTGGAGTATTTATTTTTTCTATTGGCGTGCATTTGTTTGCTATTTCTTGCCACTCAAAGACATGTCTTCAACTGCTGTAGAAGTAATTTCATATGTTTAACATTGGACACTTTATTTTAAATAAGTTTCTTAACCGGCTACATTGACTGGATTGGGATAGGTGTTTTGATGTTGAAAAAAATAATGATGAGACAATCATGTTCACATTCATGTATCAGTAATCATCTTAAATGATGCTTATGGAGACAATTTAATGAATTAAAATTCATATTGGTGTGAAAGAATTTGAACATTATCGATGTGATATGAAATTGTTGCTTTTCTTTTCATCTGATTTTGCATTAGGATTTTCCCACTTGGTATAAATATTAAGGTTTGTGATCTTGAATATTCTTTTGTAAGATTGATTCATTTCCAGTTCCATTTTGTATCTTTGGATCAATATATTTATTTGAAGCAAAATTTTTGTCTAAATATCTAAAAAGTTGACTGCGACTAGGCAACTTTACGATGTGTTTGATTGCAAAAATTTTCCCTGGAAAATGTTGGTTTTCCACCTAAATTCTCACAGTGGCAATGTTTGATTGGTCTTTTTGCCCTGGAAAACGTTTTCCTACTTTTGGTTGTGTGACCATATTTTCCTTAAGGGAGATACGTTTTTTGTTTTCTACGGAATTGGAAAACGTTTTCCTACTTTTTTTCACGGTTCCTTGAGGGTGGTACGTTCTTAATTTAAAAACATAAATAAATTGCTTTACAAATGTTAAAAAAAAAAAGAACTTTGTTTGCCATTTTATTTAATAAGTAGCTTGCATCTAATATGTTAGCCATCTATTAAGCTGCAAATTTTTTCCGTGGTATTCTCGAATTTCTCCTTTTACTATTATTATTTTTTGAATTTATGTTACATACCATTTCTTACTAATGTTAACAAATATAAAACCGTATAAGCATTTTACATTTTCTAATTATAAATCATCGTTCAAGGCCATAACTTTATCTTATCTTCTTCATGTTCATGTGCACCAATAATATCCCATACAAGATGAATGAAAAACTCTCGTAATATCAATAAAGTTCAAATTTTAGTACATTCGGAAAGTCAATTATTACCACTTGAGAGGAAGTTCAATTAGACGGAATGAAAGTCTAGGTAGATCAATCATTCTAAGGCTAAAGCATTGAAAAAAAGCACAATTATTTAGAAAACTTAAAAATTTATGTGAAAAAGATAATGACTATCAAATAATTGTTCAAAAAGAAAATAACAACATTTTGAGGAAAAAATGATCGTTTCCATGAAAATAATAGCTATCAAACACCAAAAAATGGAAAATAACTACTATTTCTAGGTGGAAAATTAAATTAATCAAATAAGTGTCATTGGCATTTCCCAGGAAAATTAATTCTAGGGAATTCAATTGCCTAGAATTCATTATCTTTCCATGCACTTTCCACACTTGCAATTAAACAGTACCCAGTGATTTGGACGTATGAATTAATTCACCATTTCAGGGACAAACTGTTTCCATCAGCTCAACTTAAACTATAAAATGTAATTGTGTTTATACGTTCTCATTTTTGGAGTTGTAGTGCCATCCACTTCTAAAGCTCTATTTGTGTTTTCTTTATGTGTTGGCAAGTTACTTTGAAGTTAATGGTTGAGACAAGTTGATTGTGAGTGGTTACCATGTCTCAATACAATTTGTAAAATCATCTTTGGCAGCACAAATGAGATTCCCTGAATATTGTACCAAACATATTTTTCACAGCTTGAGAGTAAGATAATTTTTCTAAGTTGTGATAAGTTTCTCAAATAGCACCTTTGACATGAAAAAGGAGGCCAGTCAAATAGAGATAGTTAGAATCTATACATAATACTAAACTAGCTAAGTCTTTGGGGGCCCCACCCCAGTTTTCCCGCCCAAACTCTGCTGCTCTATATATATATTTTTGTAAGTTAAAAGTTTCCACAGCCCGAAACCGTGAGCTATAAATGCGAGGCTCATTAATATACCACTGTCATTGGAACATTGCATTGACACGGCTGTCATTTTGGGGAATATGATCACGCTTTTTTTGTGGTCATGTGGTTTCTTGATAGAGAAATTAACGCTCAACTCTGTCTCTATCTCTCTCTCTCTCTCAAATTCATTTTTTGTTCTTCTCAACCCTAAATCTATAGATTCGATTCCTACATCATTGTAAATCTCTCTCTTTCTCTATCTATACACTCACAGGTATACATGCGGGATTGAATTTGTTAGGGAAGATGGCATCACATAGAAGGCGGTGAACAAATTGGCTCAGCTTCTTTCGAACCGGATAGACTTCTTCAAATTCTAATTGTTGCGTTAATTTTTAGCAAATAGAACATTCATTAGGAATTCTATATAACAAAAATAGAGAATTCTTCTATGGCATGTTGGCGTCAAGATCATTTTTCTCTGGGTTTCCAAGGTGAGGATCAGAAGCATTTGGGGAGGTGATTTGGCAACAAGTTCATATTAGAAGTAAAAAGATCAGAAACATTGGTGGAAGTATAATGTCTGTGGTTTTAGTGATTGAATGAATTGTAGAGGGAATAACTTGGTGGCTGATTGATTTTACAGTTAAAATTATTTTAATGACATAATTTGGAGTATTTATTTATTCTGTTGGTGTGCATTTTTTTGCTATTGCTTGCTGCTCAAAGATGTGTCTTCAACTACTGCAGAAGTAATTTCATATGTTTCACGTTGGACACTTAATTTTAAATAAGTTGCTTAACCAGCTACATCGACTAGATAGGGATAGGTGTTTTGATGTTGAAAAATAATGATGAGGCAATCACGTTGACATTCATGTATCAGTAACAATCTTAAAGGATGTTTATGGAGACAATTTAATGAATTAAAATTCATGTTGGTCTGAAAGAATTTGAAGATCATCGAGGTGATATGAAATTGTTGCTTTTCTTTTCATTGCTCTGATTTTTGCTTAGGATATTCCCACTTGGTATGAATTCTGATGTTTGTAATCTTGAATATTTTTTTGCAGGATTGATGTACTTCTGGTTCCATTTTGCATCTTTGGATCAATATATTTATTTGATACAAAATTTTTGTCTGAATGTCTAAGAAGTTGACTGCCACTAGGCTACTTTTAGTGATTTGGACGCGTGAATTAATTCCTCTTTTCAAGGACCAATTGTTTCCATCAACACAACTTAAATTGTTGAATGTAACTGTGTTTATATGCTCTTCTTTTTGGAGGTGCAGTGCCATCCACTTCTAAAGCTTTGTTTTCGTTTTCTTTATGCGTTGGCAAGTTATTTTGATTTCTTATGGTAAATTGAAATTAAGAGTTGAGACAAGTTGATTGTGAGTGGCTACCATATCTCAGTATAATTTATAAAATCATCTTTGGCAGCAAAAAGGAGATTCCGTAAATATTGTACCAAACATATTATCCTTAGCTTAAGAGTAAAATAATTTTTCTAAGTTGGGATAAGTTTGTTAAATAGCATCTTTAACATGAAAAGAAGGCGAGTCAAATAGAGATAATTAGAATCTACACTTAACACTAAAGCAGCTAAGTTTTTGCAGGCCCCACCCCAATTTTGCTATCCAAACTCAGCTACTATATTTTCTTTTTTAGTTTTTTTAGTTAAAATTTTCCACAGCCCGAAATGGTGAGCGATTAATGCGAGGCTCATTAATACGTGGCTGTCATTGGAACATTGTACTTGCACGGCTGCCATTTTGGGGAATGTGATCACGCTTTTTTTTTTTGTGGTCATGTGCTTTCTTGAAAAAGAAAATTAACGCTCAACTCTATCTCTCTCAAATTCACTTTTTGTTCTTCTCAACCCTAAATCTATTGATTCGATTCCTATGTCTTCGTAAATCTCTCCCTCTCTCTATCCATACACTGGTGGGTATACATATGGGATTGAATTTGTAGGAGAGATGGCGTCATGTAGAAGAGGGTGAACAAATTGGCTCAGCTACTTTCGAACCGGACAGACTTCTTCAAATTTTGATTGCTGCAATAATTTTTAGCAAATAGATCATTTTGTACGATTTTTATAAAACAAAAATAGAGAATTCCTCTATAGTATGATCTGGCAACGAAGATCATTTTTCTTTGGGTTTCCACAGTGAGGATTAGAAGCGTTAACGGATGTGATTTGGCAACAAAGTCGTATTAGAAGCAAATAGATCAAAAACATTGATGGAAGTAGAACTCGGTAATTAATTTTCTCCTTTCGCTTCCATAACTAGATCAACGTTAAACCACATTCCTTAGGACTCCATTTCTGTAAGGGAAAACAATCCCCATTCTTGCATTGTTTAGAATACTGTCTATGGTTTTAGTGATTGAATGAATTGTAGAGGGAATAACTTGGTGGTTGATTGAATTTACAATTAAAATTTATTTAGTGACATAATTTGGAGTATTTATTTTTTTTATTGGTGTGCATTTCTTTGCGATTGCTAGCTGATCAAAGATATGTCATTAACTACTGCAGAAGTAATTTCATAAGTTTCACATTGGACACTTAATTTTAAATAATTTTCTTAACCGGCTACATTGACTAGATTGGGGTTGGTGTTTGGATGCTGAAAAAAATAATGATGAGACAATCATGTTGACATTTATGGATCAGTAACCATCTTTAAAGATGTTTACGGAGACAATTTAATGAATTAAAATTCATATTGGTGTGAAAGAATCTGAACATCATCGAGGTGATAGGAAATTGTTTCTTTTCTTTTCATAGTTCTGAATTTTGCTTAGGAATTGAATTTTGGAGGTTTGTAATCTTGAATATTCTTTTGTAAGATTGATGTACTTCCAGCTCCATTTTGTATCCTTGGATCAACATATTTATTTGAAGCAAAATTTTGCCTGAATGTCTAAGAAGTTGACTACTATTACGCTACTTTTAGTGATTTGGACCCATGAATTAATTCCCCATTTTAGGGACAAATTGTTTCCATCAGCTCAATTGAAACTGTAAAATGTAATTGTGTTTAAACGTTCTCCTTTTTGGAGTTGCAATGCCATCCACTTCTAAAGCTTTGTTTCTATTTTCTTTATTTGTTGGCAAGTTACTTTGATTTCTTATGGTAAA
Source organism: Nyctanthes arbor-tristis (assembly GCA_963692815.1). NCBI lineage: Eukaryota > Viridiplantae > Streptophyta > Magnoliopsida > Lamiales > Oleaceae > Nyctanthes > Nyctanthes arbor-tristis. Next base: position 40,074 of record CAVNYN010245112.1, on the reverse strand, counting down.
TTGAAGTTAAGAGTTGAGACAAGTTGATTGTGAGTGACTGCCATATCTCAATACAATTTATAAAATCTTCTTTCGCCGCAGAAAGGAGATTCCCTGGATATTGTACCAAACACATTTTCCTTAGTTTAAGAGTGAGATAATTTTTCTAAGTTGTGATAAGTTTCTTAAATAGCACCTTTAACATGAAAAAGAAGGGAAATCAAATAGAGATATTTAGAATTTAGAATCTATACTTAATATTAAAGCAGCTAAGTTTTTACGGGCCTACCCAGTTTTCCCCCCAAACTCAGCTGCTATATTTTCTTTTTCAATATTTTTTGGTTAAAATTTTCCATAGCCCGAAATGGAAAGCTATTAACGCGAGGCTCATTAATACATGACTATCACTGGAACCTTATATTTGCACAGCTGTCATTTTGGGGAATGTGATCACGCTTTTTTTGTGGTCATGTGCTTTCTTCAGAGAGTAAATTAATGCTCAACTTTCTCTCTCTCTCTCAAATTCACTTGTTGTTCTTCTCAACCCTAAATCTATATATTCGATTCCTACATCTTTGTAAATCTGTCCCTTTCTCGATCTATACACTCGCAGTATATATACGTGATTGAATTTGTACGGGGAGATGGCGTCATGTAGAGGGGGTGAACAAATTGACTTCCGATCTTAATTTTCAAACTAGATGGACTTCTTCAAATTCTGATTGCTGTGTTAAATTAGTAAATAGATCATTCTTTAGGAGTTTCATATCACAAAAGTAGAGAATACTTCTATGGTATATCGGCGTCTAAGATCATTTTTCTCTGGGTTTCCACAGTGAAGATCGGAAGCATTCATGGAGGTGATTTCGCAACATAGTTATATTAGAAGCAAATAGATCAAAAACATTGATGGAAGTTTAACTCGGTGATTAATTTTCTCCTTTCACTTTCATGACCCTGGGAAACATTTAACTATGTTCCTTAGGACTATATTTCTATGAGGTAAAAAGAATCCCCAATCATGCATGGTTTAGAATAATGTTTGTTGTTTTTTTGATTGAATGAATTGTAGAGAGAATAACTCGGTGGCTGATTGAATTTACAGTTAAAATTGTTTTAGGGACAAAATTTGGAGTATCTATTTTTTCTTTTGGTGTACATTTGTTTGCTATTTCTTGCCGCTCAAAGATGCGCCTTCAACTATTGCAGAGGTAATTTCATATGTTTTACATTGGACACTTAATTTTATATAAGTTTTTTAACAGGCTATACAAACTAGATTGGGGTAGGTGTTTTGATGTTGAAAAAAATAATGATGAGACAATCACGTTGACATTCATGGATCAGTAACCACCTTAAAGGATGTTTACAGTGGTAATTTAATGAATTAAAATTCATAATGGTGTGATAGAATTTGAACATCATCGAGGTGATATGAAATTGTTGCTTTTGTTTTCATATTTCTGAATTTTGCCTAGGATTTTCCCACTTGGCATGAATTTTGAGGTTTGTGATCTTGAATATTCTTTTGTAAGATTGATGTAGTTCCAGTTCCATTTTGTATCCCCAGATCAACATATTTATTTGAAGCAAAATTTTTGCCTGAATGTCTACAAAGTTGACTACTTTTATGCTACTTTTAGTGATTTGGCCCATGAATTAATTCCCCATTTCAGGGACAAATTGTTTCAATCAGCTCAACTGAAACTGTAAAATGTAATTGTGTTTAAACATTTTCCTTTTTGGAGTTGCAGTGCCATCCACTTCTGAAGATTTATTTCTGTTTTCTTTATGTGTTGGAGAGTTACTTTGATTTCTTATGGTAAATTGAAGTTAAGAGTTGAGACAAGTTGATTGTGAGTGGCTGCCATATCTCAACACAATTTATAAAATCATCTTTGGCCACAAAAAAAGAGATTCCTTGGATATTGTACCAAACATATTTTCCTTAGTTTAAGAGTGAGATAATTTTTCTAAGTTGTGATAAGTTTCTTAAATAGCACCTTTAACATGAAAAAGGAGGGAATTCAAATAGAGATATTTAGAATCTATACTTACCGAAACGGTAAGCTATTAATGTGAGGCTCATTAATAGACGACTGTCATTGGAACCTTGCATTTGCACCGCTGTCATTTTGGGGAATGTGATCACGCTTCTTTTGTGGTCAAGTGCTTTCTTGAGAGAGAAAATTAATGCTCAACTCTCACTCTCTCTCTCTCTCTCTCTCTCTCAAATTCACTTGTTGTTCTTCTCAACCCTATATCTATAGATTCAATTCCTACAACTTTGTAAATCTCTCCCTTTCTCGATCTATACACTCTCAGGTTAACATATGAGATTGAATTTGTAGGGGGAGATGGCGTCATGCAGAAGGGGTGAACAAATTAGCTTAGTTTAATTTTCAAACTAGATGGACTTCTTTAAATGCTGATTGCTACGTTAAATTTTAGGAAATAGATTGTTCTTTAGGAGTTTTATATCACAAAAATAGAGAATTCTTCTATGGTATGTTGGCGTCTAAGATCAATTTTTCTCGGTTTCCATAGTGAGGATCAGAAGCATTTATGGAGGTGATTTGGCAACAAAGTCATATTAGAAGAAAATAGATCAAAAACGTTGATGGAAGTATAAATCGGTAATTAATTTTCTCCTTTCACTTTCATGACCCTGAGAAACATCTACCCGCATTCCTTAGGATTCCATTTCTGTGAGGTGAAAAGAACCCCCAATCATGCATTGCTTAGAATAATGTTTGTAGTTTTTGTGATTGAATGAATTGTAGAGGGAATAACTTGGTGGCTGATTGAATTTACAGTTAAAATTGTTTTAGTGACATAATTTAGAGTATTTATTTTTTCTTTTGGTGTGCATTTGTTAGCTATTGCTTGCTGCTCAACAATGCGTCATCAACTACGACAGAGGTAATTTCATATGTTTCACATTGGACACTTAATTTTAAATAAGTTTTTTAACCGGCTATACTGACTAGATTGGGGTAGGTGTTTTGATGTTGAAAAAAATAATGATGAGACAATCGTGTTGACATTCATGTATCAGTAACCATCTTAAAGGATGTTTACGGTGAGAATTTAATGAATTAAAATTCATATTGGTGTGATAGAATTTGAACATCATCGAGGTGATATGAAATTGTTGCTTTTGTTTTCATATTTCTGAATTTTGCCTAGGATTTTCCCACTTGGCATGAATTTTGAGGTTTGTGATCTTGAATATTCTTTTGTAAGATTGATGTACTTTTGGTTCCATTTTGTATCTTTGGATCATTATATTTATTTGAATCAAAATTTTTGTTTGAATGTCTAAGAAGTTGACTGCCACTACGCTACTATTAGTGATTTGGACCCATGAATTGAGTCCCCATTTTAGGGACAAATTGTTTCCATCAACTCAACTGAAACTATAAAATGTAATTGTGCTTATACGTTCTCCTTTTTGGAGTTGCAGTGCCATCTACTTCTAAAGCTTTGTTTCTGTTTTCTTAATGTGTTGGCAAGTTACTTTGATTTCTTACGGTTAATTGAAGTTAAGAGTTGAGACAAGTTGATTTTGAGTGGCTGTCGTATCTCAATACAATTTATAAAATCATCTTTGGCAGCAAAAAAGAGATTCCCAAAATATTGTATCAAACATATTTTCCTTAGTTTAAGAGTGAGATAATTTTTCTAAGTTGTGATAAGTTTCTTAAATAGCACCTTTAACATGAAAAAGGGGGCAAGTCAAGTAGAGATATTTAGAATCTATACTTGGTAGTAAAGCAGCTAAGTTTTCCTGCCCAAACTCAGCTGCTATATTTTCTTTTTCGATTTTTTTTAAGTTAAAATTTTCCACAGCCCAAAACGGTGTGCTATTAATTCGAGGCTCATTAATACACGACTGTCGTTGGAACATTGCATTTGCACCGCTGTCATTTTGGGGAATGTGATCACGCTTTTTTGTGGTCATGTGCTTTCTTGGGAGAGAAAATTAACACTCAACTCTCTCTCTCTCTCTCTCTCTCTCTCTCTCTCTTAAATTCGCTTTTTGTTCTTCTCAACCCTAAATCTATAGATTCAATTCCTACATCTTGTAAATCTCTCCCTTTCTCAATCTATACACTCGCGGGTATACATACAGGGTTGAATTTGTAAAGAGAGATGGTGTCATGTTGAAGGGGCTGAACAAATTAGATGAGCTACTTTTGAACTGGATGGGCTTCTTTAAATTTTGATTGATGTATTAATTTTTAGCAAACAGATCACTCTTTAGGATTTTTATATAACAAAATTGGAGAATTTGTGAATGGTATGTTGGCGTCTAAGATCATTTTTATCTGGGTTTCCACAGTGAGGATCAGAAGCATTTATGGAGATGATTTGGCAACAAAATCATATTAGAAGCAAATAGATTAGAAACATTGATGGATGGATAACGCGGTAATTAATTTTCTCCTTTCGCTTTCGTGACTCTGAGAAACATTTACACACATTCCTAAGGACTCCATTTCTTAAGGTGAAAAGAACCCCCCCATCTTGCATTGTTTAGAATAATGTATGTGGCTTTAGTGATTGAATGAATTGTAGAGGGAATAACTTGGTGGCTGATTGAATTTATAGTTAAAATTGTTTTGGTGACATAATTTGGAGTATTTATTTTTTCCTTTAGTGTGCATTTATTTGCTATTGCTTGCTACTCAAGGATATGTCTTCAACCACTGCAGAAGTAATTTCATATGTTTCATATTGGACACTTAATTTTAAATGAGTTTCTTAACCCGCTACATGGAGTGTTTTGATGTTGAAAAAAATAATGATGAGACAATCACGTTGTCATTCATGGATCAGTAACCATCTTAAAAGATGTTTAAGGAGACAATTTAATGAATTAAAATTTATATTGGTGTGAAAGAATTTGAACATTATCAAGGTAATATGAAATTGTTGCTTTTCTTTTCATAGTTCTGATTTTTGCTTAGAATTTTCCCCCTTGATATGAATTTTGAGGTTTGTGATCTTGAATATTCTTTTGTAAGATTGATGTACTTCCGGTTGTATCTTTGAATCAATATATTTATTTGAAACAAAATTTTTGTCTGAATGTCTAAGAAGTTGACCGCCACTAATCTACGTTTAGTGATTTGGACATATAAATTTATTCCCCATTTCAGGGGCAAATTGATTCCATCAACTCAAGTTAAACTATAAAATGTAATTGTGTTTATACTTTCTCCTTTTTGGAGTTGCTGTGCCGTCCATTTCTAAAGCTTTTTTTCTATTTTCTTTATGTGTTGGCAAGTTATTTTGATTTCTTACAATAAATTGAAGCTAAGATTTGAGACAAGTTGATTGTGAGTGGCTGCCATATTTTAATACAATTTATAAAATGATCTTTGGTAGTAAAAAGGAGATTCCCTGAATATTGTAGCAAACATATTTTCCTTAATTTAAGAGTAGAGATAATAAGAGAATATACATCCTTTTTATTGGTGCACTTTATTTTACATCTTTTTCTAAACTAATTGGGAATTTACCCTTCTAAATTGTAAAAATGCCCTTATTTTTTTCTTTTTCTTTTCTCTTATTATTAATTATATTTTCACAATATGATTAATTATTATTAATTTACATCCAAGATGGGAGCCTAGTATATATGGGATCTTTTGATAAAATCCTTGCAAATTCATAAGATCCTAATTTATTAGATCATCTCCTAATGCCGCCGCCACCACCACTATCCATTAGTGCAAATCTCAACCAGCACTCCCCACCACCGCAATTCGCCACCACCATGAATCGCCGCCACCACCACCAATTGCCTTCTACCAACAGTCTCTACCACCACAACAATCGGCTTCCAACCGACTTACCTATGCTGCGCCACCACCATCAGTCGTCTCCGGTGACCTGACCGATCTAATATAGATGTAGCCGATTTTTAATTCTTCGTTTTCTGATTTAGATGATTTTAGATTTTTCATTTTTCCGATCCACAGTCATTTGTGATTCTTCCTTTTTTTTTTGTTGTTTTTAAATTTCTCTTCAACAAAAACTTTCACTTTGGGACATTTCATTATACACATAAATCAGTGGGTATAAATCCAAAAATAAAACATTCATTAAAACAACTTATCTCTCAATCTCACGAGTTAACCCTGGGGGAGAAGAGATGCTACTATGGGTTTTTTCAATTTGTTACTATGTGTTTTTGTGATTATTACCATGGTTATAGTGCCAGGAAACATTGTTTCGCGAATTCGTTACCATGCTACGATGATTTTCCTATTTTTCCATTAATCTTCTATTTTTCCAATGATTTGTTTTTTTTACATTTGTTACTGTGTTTCTTGTTTTTTTCTCTTACTGTGTCTTTAAATTATTTGGAATTTTTTTTTCAATTTGTTACTACGTGTTTTTGTTTTTGTTACCAGGGTTACGGTACCGAGAAACATTGTTTTGTGAATTTGTTACCATGAGTTTTCTATTTGTTCATTACTTTTCCTGTTTTTCCAATGATTTTTCACGTTACTATGTTTCTTGTTTTTCTCTTACTATGTCTTTTAATTTCTCCAGCAATTTTTTTTCCAAGATTTTTTTCATTTTGTTATTATGTGTTAGTTTGATTTGTTACCATGTATTAAAACATGCATCAACTGTGGCCGCAATTGTTATCAAACGTTGGCTGTGGTGGTTTTGTTTTACGACCACCAAATTTGTTAACAAGTATTTGACAGGTGATTTATTGTTACTTAGTGGTGTTGGCAACGTTGTTTTGTTAGGAAACCACTAAATAATTAATGATGAATAATAATAATAATAATGGGGGTATTTTTACAATAGAATGGGGCAGTTTAACAATTAGTTTCGTTATCAAGGCATTTCTCCAAGCCCCTTTCAAAAAAAGGGCATTTATCAAAAGATCCCGAGTAGAGATAATTTTTCTAAGTTATGATAAGTTTCTTAAATAGCACATTTAACATGAAAAAGAAGGCCAGTCAAATAGAGATATTTAGAATCTATACTTAATACAAAAGCAGCTAAGTTTTTATGGGCCCCATCCCAGATTTCCCGCCCAAACTCAGCTGCTATATTTTCTTTTTCAGTTTTTTTTTTTAATTAAAATTTTCTACAGCCTGAAACGGTGAGCTATTAATGTGAGGCTCATTAATATACGACTGTCATTGGAACATTGTATTTGCATAGTTGTCACTATGGGGAATGTGATCACGCTCTTTTTGTGGACATGTACTTTCTTGAGATACTAAATTAACGCTCAACTCTCTCTCTCTCTCTCTCAATTCACTTTTTGTTATTTTCAACCCTAAATCTATAGATTCAATTCCTACATCTTTGTAAATCTCTTCCTTTCTCAATCTATAAACTCGGGGGTATACATACGGGATTGAAGTTGTAGGGGGAGACTGCATGTAGAAGGGGTGAACAAATTCGCTCGGCTATTTTCAAACCCGATTACTGCGTCAATTTTTAGCAAATAGATCGTTCTTTAGGAGTTTTATGTAACAAAAATAGAGAATTCTTCTATGGTATGTTGGCGTCTAAGATCATTTTTCTATGGGTCTCCACAGTGCGGATCAGAAGCATTTATGGAGGTGATTTGGCAACAAAGTCATATTAGAAGCAAATAGATCAGAAACATTGATGGAAGTATAACTCGTAATTAATTTTCTCCTTTCGCTTTCATCAGAACCCTAAGAGACATTTAGCCACATTCCTTAGGACTCCATTTCTGTAAGGAGAAAAGAATCCCCAATCCTGCATTGTTTAGAATAGTGTTAGTGATTAAATGAATTGTAGAGGGAATAACTTGGTAGTTGATTGAATTTACAGTTAAAATATTTTAGTGAGATAATTTGGAGTATTTATTTTTTTCTTTTGGTGTGCATTTGTTTGCTATTGCTTGCCGCTCAAAGATACGTCTTCAACTACTGCGGAGGTAATTTCCTATGTTTCATATTGGACACTTAATCTTAAATAAGTTTTTTAACCAGCTACACTGACTAGATTGGGGTAGGTGTTTTGATGTTGAAAAAAATAATGATGAGACAATCATGTTGACATTCATGGATCAGTAATCATCTTGAAAGAAGTTTACGGTGACAATTTAATGAATTAAAATTCATATTGGTGTGATAGAATTTTGAACATCATTGAGGTGATATGAAATTGTTGCTTTTATTTTCATAGTTTTGATTTTTGCTTAGGATTTTCCCACTTGGTATGAATTTTTGAGGTTTGTGATATTGAATATTCTTTTGTAAGATTGATGTACTTCCGCTTCCATTTTGTATCTGTGTGCTCTTCCGATCTGTTTGAAGCAAAATTTTTGTCTGAATGTCTAAGAAGTTGACTGCCACTAGGCTACTTTTAGTGATTTGGACACATGAATTAATTCCCTATTTCAGGAACAAATTGTTATATTTCTTCATGTTTGCAGTTAACTTCCATCAATCAGCTTAAACTGTAAAATGTAATTGTGTTTATATATTATCCTTTTTGGAGTTGCAGTGCCAGCCACTTTTGAAGCTGGATTTTACCTTTCTTCACAGGGAGCAAGGTAATACACCCACTCATCCGCTATTTGTTTCTATTTTCTTTATGCGTTGGCAAGTTACTTTGATTTCTTATGGTAAATTGAAGTTAGAGTTGAGGCAAGTTGATAGTGACTACCATATCTCAATACAATTTATAAAATCATCTTTGGCAGCAAAAAGGAGATTCCCTGAATATTGTGCCAAACATATTTTCCTTAGCGTAAGCGTAAAATAATTTTTCTAAGCTGTGATAAGTTTCTTAAATAGTACCTTTAACATGAAAAAGAGGGCAAGTCAAATAGAGATATTTAGAACTAGATATCCGCATAAGTAAATTAATAAAATGCATTGGTATTATTGCCAAGCATTAATCAGATTAAAATATCCAAATATGCTATTAGTTCAGGGGAAAAATGGTATTCAGTTTATTTTGGTGATTAGAATACATGTTCATAAAGTTTATAGTACACACTTTCAACTGTCTGAGGAAAGAGTCATAGTAGAACAATCAGACCCACTTTAAAATTAACAAAAATCATTACAACTATAGGAACAATTCTTTTGTGATTGATTCTCACCCGTTGATTTCAGCAAGAGTTGGTTTGCTTGCTAAAATTTGATGGCTAATATATAGTCTATCAAAGAATTTTTTCGTAAGAGAGATAAAAGAGGATTATTTGCTCTTTAATAGAATGAATCATACCATTTGTTCCAGAGATCGAGGAGTACAAAAATGCTATATAGTTTGTGTTCCATGGCATAATTTAATCAAAGAAGTTTTTTGTACTTCGTACGTAATCTTTTTTACCTGAATATATATTTATAGAAACAAAACAATTGCAAAACAAGTGTGTTTCCATTTTAAACATAGGTAAAATAAAAGAATAACTTAAAAGTACTTTTTATTATTTTTTCCAACTGCCCAAACATGCTCTAACTGGAGTAATATGCGATAGGTTGCAGTATTGTCTGATACACCAGACTATAATCCATCTATTTCGAAGACACATTTTTTAATTTGTTTTATATATGATAAACTTTTATCACATGCCATTTGGTCCATTCATGAAGAAGAATATAATTTGATTATAATAACTTATTTCAATATAATTTTGTGGGCTAATTGTTTGTGTCTGCGTCCGCACACGAGTATAATCGCCAAAATAAAACTAAGATTCTTCACATCAGCAAAATAAGAGATAATAGACAGAATTAGAGAAAACAGCAACATAAACTGAAAAACGAACATATATTAATGAATCAGACTGTAATAAATTAATAACATGCTCATCTTGCAAAACCATTTCAACAGAAAATTTCTGTCGGTCTCCCTTGACACAGCATGTACCATTTTCGAATAACATGGGCAAGTAATGTCTACTTAGCAGCTGTGCCATCGAATTGGCAATTCATTAATTTAGATTAAAATGGTTAGAAATGAGATTACTCTAATAAAATCACTTCATGCTCAAGGTTGCATCTATCGCTGTGACAGAATTTTCAAAATTGTAGAGGAAATAACCTGGAACTGATATACCCTAGGTAATTATATCCAACAACTTAACATGGTAGTGGTTTCAGGTGGCAGAGATGGTGGTTTGGCTCAGCGGAGGAAAGAAGAGAAATTGTTGGGATGATTAGTGGTTGCATCAAGACCATTATATGTGGGGATGGGGGGGGGGGGGGT